>VZUI01030823.1:0-39776 GCA_013401135.1 Cettia cetti | reverse complement strand
TCCTTCCTTCCTTCCTTCCTTCCTTCCTTCCTTCCTTCCTTCCTTCCTTCCTTCCCTCCCTCCCTCCCTCCCTCCTTTCTTCCTCTACATGAGAATCATCTAATCATCTGTGAGGCTTTGTGGTCTCAGGCCTATGGTAGCCACAGCTGTGAGTGCTGCAGGTACTTAAGTCTAATAACATAAGGACTCGTAGAGGAGTTTTCAACCTTAAATCCCTTTGTGAATATTAACAGCCTCTAACTGTGGTTAACAGCTCTTCCAACAAGGAGTTTTGGACCATATGCTGGGAAAACTCACCTTGGAGCTCAGCACTGTACCACAGAAGGCTGATTGGCTTCTTTGCTTTGGAGTCATGCTAGGGAGCAAGGTGCTCGGGGATCATGTTCTTCAAGGCTGGTACCATTACACGGAATTGCTGGGATCTACACCAGCAGAAGAGTTTTTTAATCTCAGCAGGTGCATTAAGCAGTATAATGAGGCGTATTGATCCCTGGAAGTTATGAAGATGTAGGTTGCTGTGACTATGCCTTTAATCAAAAATCAAGAGCCACAATCTTTTCAGAGATAGTTTTCTCTTAAACCCCCACTGAAAGAAGCTGGTCTTTTGTTAGTCCTATAAATGACTTTTAGCTGATTTTAACAAGAAACATTTTATTTTCAATATTATTGTAATACAGGGATTTTAGTCAGTTTTTAATCTCTGAAAATCAAAGTTCTGTATTAATTTAATTTATTAACTTTATTTCCTTGCTTTCTCAGCATAAGCTCTGTTTGGTGGCTGTGGAGTCTCCATTGGACATATTCTTTAACCTGTATTCAGCATTAAATAAATACTTCATACTCTCTTGGGTGCATTGTTGTGAGTTTTCTTAGGTAATACTTCATTGTTTAAAATTCAACTCAGAAATCTAGATTATTTCAGTACTCTGGTACAGTTTCTTTACACATGCAGTTTTTTTAATGTAAAAAAGACTCCCTAAAACTGTGAGTGAACAATAATGTTGGCTCATCCCTCCATTTTGTGTATATCTGCCCCTCTACTGCAACAGATAGAATGTTTCATAATGAGAAGAGTTCTTGTCCTCACAAGTAACAGAGATAATTCAGTCTTTGGACTGTGTATTAGGCAGCTGCTAAACTTAACCTCAGATCAGAGAGCACATGGAGAATGATGCAAATGAAAGCAGACGGCCTTCTCAAACTATTTATCTCTGAATTCATAAAGTTGTGTGTGGAAATGCTATGTGTGGAGATGAATTACAGAGGGACCAGTTGTGTCTTATGTAAAAATCATGTTGATGGAAACAACAGGGAGTAAATGCAGTGTTACTGATCAAAATGCTGTCAGCGTGTTGAAAATTGGAGCATCTTTATCATGAAACAGCACAATTGTTTTCCACAACATTCCTTGTGGAAAACAATTTCAATGAAAAGAAGGTATTTATAACAATGCTATTCATATTGTTCCTAAGAACCTCATGTAGATATAATGTGTAAAAAAATACATTATTCTCGGTTTTAGAGATGAGGAACAGAAGGGGACAAATTAACACAGCAAATCTCTGCTGAGCAAACAGAGCTTCTGTCTTTTCTGACAGGTTAGCACCAATGTGCTCTTCCTCTCTGACATGCTATATAAATTTGTGTATTTGTAACATAGCTTTGGCATAACTGCACCCTGAGTTACTTGCCATACAAATGTTTTCATCATCAGTGATGGCACTTGTTCAGAACTGAATTAGCCTCCTTTCTTCATGTTGTGACAGGTGGTAGGGAAATTTAGCTTAAGGTTGACCTAAGATATACATATTTTCTCTGCCCAATATTTTTGTCTGAAGTATTGAAGGATCAGCATTTTGCTGAAGATACACCTTAAAAAAAAAGGTGTGAACGTTAGTTCCTTGGTCCCTCACAGAATTCAGAGGAGACAGCTCCAGAAGGGAGCTGGACTCACACACAGTGACTTGGCCATTTGTGAGAGAGAACAAAAGCTCCTCGGCATCTCTTTCTTTAGCCATGACATATACTTCACTGATGTGGATATTTTGGCCAGAGTTTGAGTGTCATATCCTTTCAGTAAACTACAACACTACTTGAAATAGGCAAGAACATGTCATTTGAAGGTGGCATTAATGGTAGGAATGATATAATTTAGATAATAGTAGCATTTATTAAGGCATGTAAAAGTGCCACTGTGCTGCCTATTTAGTCTCTTAGACTATAAAGGGGAAATGGTCTTATGCTGATGATTAATGCACTCCTAAAAGTTCATCAAATCACTGTCTTTTTTCTGTTCTTTTCTGTGGACATGGCACCATGTTATTGAGATGCAGAATAATTTGTGTAGTCAGTCTGTAGGTACTTGAATATCAAAATATCTGTACAGATAAAGTACCAGTTTAAGTAATTGCCAAAGACAAATATTTTGTGATATTTCATTCCTTGTACCCAGGATGGCCACATAAGGAGGGAGGTCAGGCTTCCTTCTCACCTGCTTGTGAGTTGCAGCTGTTCAAACACATTTATCACAAAATAGCATTTGTAATATATAGCTATGAGAGCTAAAGGAGAAGTGGTTTATTGTTTCCTGCTGTCACTGTTTGCTACTCCTGCAGTTTAGCTACAACCTTTGGCTGCTGCTGTTATGAGTTTGTTTTACAGGATCTGAAATAGAGGTGTGGGTTTCATACTTTGGGTTAAATCTAGTTGGCCATAAAACTTCGCTGTGAAACCATGCCACAGTTAGAATGCATCTTTTATGATGCAGTCAGATACAGTCAGTGGGGCTGAAGGAGATAAGAGAATTAAAGACACTGAAATACTTTTTTTCCCATTTCTTTTCCTGAGGAAATAAGTATATGAAACAATGGCTGTTATGAGAAATGCTGGAGGTGAAAATTTTCCCACATTTGGACCAAGGCAGACATTCAGGTGGATTGCTTGTGTCACATGTAGTAAACAGCAGATGGCTGCAAGCATAAGGGAAAAGAACATGTATTTGACAACCTTATATTAAAACTAAATTAACCAGTTCTTTAGCTGGCATAGAAAGGTGTCTGTCTATTGATGCTGCCAGAGATTTACTGGTGTACATGTGGCTTGCCCTGAGAAAATGTTCCTCTAAATATCAATGGGGGTAGGAGATTTTACACACAGAGATAGAGCTGATCAATACAATAAATATTTAACCTTCCTCAGAATATTTGCAGCCTGAATGTTGGTCCAACTTAGGCCAGAGAAGAAGCTAATTTTGACATTCAGATTCCAGTGTCTGAGGGGTTTGAATCTGCAGTTATAAAGGCAGTCACTTGTAAGCTGTCCTATGTTAGCTCATCTGCTGAAAGAGAAGCCACCTACCAGAGCAAAATGAAACTTTTGTCCCTTGATGGTACACAGGTATGAACTGTGAAAGCAAACACTCTCATTGCTGATGCTTACGTTTGTTTTGACTATCTCAAGGTTCAAAAAAAGATCAAAATTTTGGAAGGCAAGGCTGAAGGGTCCATGGAGCAGGAGTTCCTGTTTCCTAGTCCAAGCAGCTCAGCCCATGTGGGTTTTGCTATCATACCCACATTTTTCCCTTAAAGCTGCCTTGGAAGCAGGAGGCATTCTGGACGGGCTCCAGTAGGGAGCACTAGGAGGCTATTGCACATGCAGCTGCTGGGGAATTGCACTGAGATCAAACGGCTTGGGGATTAATTTGTTTCTGCTATTTTGTCTTTTAAAGGTGACTGTATTAATCTAGAAAACAAGAGTACCTTTTATGAGTGATCAAAGCTGTCATGTAAGAAATTGCAGGGAATTTAACATATTCCAGTTATCACCACGCTGGGTCGGACCACTTTCCTGAGAGAGGCATTTTAAATACAATTTTAGTTTGAGAACACCCTATGATTGCAGCAGAATCATTCATAACGTGATTGGGGTCAGAGATTTTATCTCAAAGTCCTGCTAGTGACTGCGTTTCTTGTGTTATTGGTTGTGAGGAAGACTCTAATTACGTTTCCACGCTGTGTGGGGACTGGTTAACACAAAGAAATCTCCTCTCCTGTTGTGTTGTGCTCAGCCCAGCAGTTACTTTTGTTCTAAATTGGGCCTGGCAGCCTCTAGGGTGGATGATTGACATGTCAATGTGCTAACAGAAGCCAGAACCAATTCTCTTGTCTGACACCTCCTTCCCTGCTCCGAATATTAATGATGAGTGACCCAGCTGAATGAATGAAAAGTGCACACATCCCTTGTGGCTCCGTGCAGATGCTCAGAGATGACAGCAGGATTTGCCCAGGAGAGGACACAAGCCCATAAAGCCATCTGGTATTATGTAGTGAGCTTAATGTGTTCATTGACTTGGCCAAATGTTTGGTAAATCAAAAGTTGACAGGGAAGGATTCATAATATTTATGCTTAAAATTCAGTCAAAACATCTCTGAGAAAAATAGGAATCCTAGATGAACTCCTATAAAATCAGAAAGAAGTACAGCTCAGATTTTGAGCTGGGAAGACGGGCAGAGAAAATACTAAAAATATTTTAGTTAAATATGAGTCACAAAGCAGTGATTTGCTCTAAAAGTGCCTTCAGTTACCCTATGATTGATTTCAGATAACACAGGTTATTGATGATCACCACAGGCTTTTATAGTACAATTTCCCAAAATGTCCAAATGAGCTAGCCTTGGAAGCCATTTTGCAGTCACTTGATATTTATCAGTTCATTATTCTGATTTGGTTGAATCAAATAATCCACTCTTAGTCTGGATTATGTAATATTTATTGTTATGTTACAGACTGAGACTATTAAAAGTGTAGTCAGACTGTTAAGATTAGGTGGTATAATGCATAACCACAGAGCAGATTTCTTTAATCTTGTAAATTTTATTTATTTTTTCAGTGAAATCGTTTCACTTTTATAGTCTATGATTTAAGATTTTTCCACATAAATATTTATCTCTAGTATCTCAGCCAGCAATTCTGCCCCAAAAAGCAACCAGAAAAAAATCTGTATTAACATGCAATAGACTTTTTCTCTTTGTGAGGTTTAGATCTGGTTCAAAGACCAAAGAAATTATCTTTTCTCACTCAATTTGGCGCTTTTTTTTTTTATCTCCACTACAGTAAAAATGTAACCCATTTTCACCTTCAGTGCCTTCTCATCTTTTGAAGATACTGCGGTTGAATACCCTTTGTATTTTCACGGTATCCCAAAGATTGGCAATTCTTTTGCATCCATACAGGAGACTCTTGTATCCATACATTGACTAACTTTTGCAGCAATTATTGCAAACCTTTTCCCTAATTACTTCCTCTATTTTCTTTTATACTGTATGACAACGCAGTCAGACTCACCTGGTTGCTGTGAAATCGTTTTGTCTTGGTCTTCAAATCCTTTTGTGTGACCCCACTTGATTACCTAATTATGTTATTTCCCATCTTCCACATTTTTCCTATTACCCCAAAGGGCCTTTGCAATTTCCTTCTATTTCTCAGCTGTTGATGTTGCTCCCATTTTTACTTTGCAAGCCATATATCTCGCCTGATTTTGCTGTCTAAAGCTTGTATGTCTAATTTAAACCACATCTTCTAGTTTCCCTATAGTTAGTGGAGAGAAAAGATACCTTCAGAGTGCATTTATTTTGTCTCAGTCTAAGATAAACACCTAAGTTAAATGTGATGAATTGCCCTCTGGGTATTCTTTCCATACACAGGAAATCCAGACAATCAGTTTGGTTCCTACCTTATGAAGTAGGGAAAATGAATCTCTGTTTGAATCAGTTTACCCAGAGTTTTCCCAGGTGCCTTACTCCCTTCTGGCTCAGTACCTTAACCCCCACTCTGGAATCCATTTGATACCATTTTCTCAAACTAAGTGTGCTATTAAAATTTAAGCCTTCAAGGAAATATGTAAACTGCTATTGTAAACATCCACTTAGGAAAAGGAAAAAATGTAATTTTGAAGTAATTTTTGTTGACTTCACAACGCTTCATACTGAACTTTTGTCTGTGGGCCATTGGGGTATTGCCATGTTTCTGTGAGAGAGTGCCTCTCTGCTCATGTTGCACAAAGGCTTTATTAGCAGAAGGGTGTTGGAGCTTACAAATTAAACCAGCAATTTGCAGCAAAAGCCCGAGTAACACCTGTTACAACAGTCCCCCAGAGATGGGGTACACCTGATAGCCAGCACTGTCACATGCAGACTGATGATTCTGGCCTGAGGTGGCTATGAGTTATTTAGATACAGCATGGGAAACTATTTTTTTTTTGTATAAGTATCTGTTTGAACGGAACCCTTTCACTACATTACAGTAGTAAAATTAATACTTAAAAAAAACCTGCCTGCAACATTTGGTTTAATATTATTTTAGAAAAAAAACCTGACAAAATATTTTAAGTTAAAGAATTCTTTACTCTTGCATCTTAAAAATAGGCAAGCAGGTAATTTCTAAACAATTACAAAGAAAATCACTCTGGGATTAGACCTTTGAATGACGAAATTCAGCTGTAAGCTCTTTTATTATTTTTTTTCTTTTTATATGTAAATGAATAACTAAGTAATTGTGCCACAGAAACAGTAGGTCCAAGGTTCATAAAGAAAGTGGAGCTGCACATCACAGATTTATGACAACTCAATGATCAGTCACTGAAAAGCAAGAATGAACTTCTCATCTGTTGTTTGCAGTCATATGGGTTGTGCCCTCCAATCTGAAGCAAGACAAGATGATGATATCTTTAAATGACAAAATAATAAAGAATTTCTTTTGTTAATATAGCTTCTTCTACTAGAATTAATATATATATAGCAATTATCTTATTCCAAAAGGCATTATATTGCTTCAGTAAAAAATGTTTGGTTTCTTTTGTGCATACCAGTTTCAGCTTTGAAAATCACAGAAAGGAGTTAATTTCATAGAATCACATTATGCTTTGGGTTGGAATGGACACTGGAAATCATGTGGCTCTAACCACCACTGCCATGGGCAGGGACACCTACTAGACCAGATTGCTCAGAGCCCCATCCAACCTGACTCTAAACACTCCCAAAGAGGGAGCATGCACAGCTTCTCTGGGCAACCTGTCCCAGTCCTCACCACCCTCACAGCAAAGAATTTCTTTCTTGTGTCTAATCTAAATCTGATCTCTTTCAGTTTGAGGCCATTCCCCCTTGTCCCATCACTGCATGTTCTTGGGAAAAGCCCCTCTGCAGCTCTCCTGCAGACCTCTGAGGTGTTGAAAGTCTGCTCTAAGGTCTTCCTGGACAGTGAGCAGGTTCTCTGTAGGCTCCGCCTCCACAATGTTCAGCCAAAGTAGTTCTGCTGCTGGAAAATGAATGGAGATCATGGAGTTTTCTCACACTAATGTGGAGAAATTCTGCCTGTGAAAGAGCAAAGTGGGTGTGTGTACATATCAATTCTTCTGGGTAAGCCACTCTCAAAAATGAAATACAAACAAAAAATCTGGCAGGAGAACAAAGTTCAGTCTGGGAAAGCTTTTCTCACAACAAAAAGTCCAGGCCCCTCCAACAAAGAGAGTTAGCATCAGATTAGTGCCAAATTATAGAAGACTCAGCTGCATTGTTCCCCTATTGAATGCTAAGAGAATTTGTCCTATTAGGGTTAGATTTAGGGAGGGGTGGGAGTAGGGACAGGGTGAGTTTCCATCTGCATGGCCCAAGCAGAGAACCTGTGCCTGTGGGGAAGGTCTCATCTGGATGGTAGGGGGCATGCTGATTGTTGATGCATTTACACTATGGGATGCATCTCAGTATCTCTGGGATGTTTAGAATATGGTATTGGGTTGTTTACTGTCCACTGCCAGGAGACAAAGAATGCCTGTTGCAGTAGAGAGAATGGGATTAAGACAGTTCCAAATGGTCTGAACTGCCAGAGAAGGGGTTCGTCTTCTATTAAATGAGATCTTAATTTTAAAATTTTAAAATTTTAAAATTTTAAAACTACTGAGTTTGGTCTACTAAATCTTCCCCTCAAACATATGACTGCAAGAGCAGGAGGAGCAGTGCAGGAATACAGCTTGGGAGCAGACAGGAATGTAGCTTTGGCCATGGCTCTGCATGTCTGTTCACAAAGAACTCTGAGACCTGTGGGAAGCCTTCCCATGCTACTGGGACACTCACTGCTCTCAGGAGAATGCCTTTCTGGCATTCTGGGGTTTGGGGGGGAACAGGGGTCTGTATGTGCCATGCCTAAAGCAAAGGGAGTTAGAACAAATCCATTTGAATATGGGTAAAGAACACAAAACCAGGAAAGGAAAAATGAGCAAATATGTATTATACAGGCTAGAGAGAACTGCTTCTTCCATACAATTTTCTTCTGCTCAGTAAATGTTAATTAGGTTTTGGTGTGGGGCCCTTTCAGGATATGAATGAATATATTAGCCATTAACAGATATGAACAGACTATTTGGAGTTATGAATGGAAATAATTTATGAATGGAAATAATTTATTTACTGGCATGATAAAACCTGGAAACCTTTAGTGAAAGACAGCAATTAAGGGACACAGCAATAAAAATGGCAGAGGGAAGGAAAGAAGAAATATTACTGGAAAAAGGGCTTTTTATTCTACATTTCAAAAGGAGTAAACATGAATGATAAAACATGCAGCATGGATTGAAGGGAGATAAGGAGCTTAAGACCACTTCATCAGCACCAACTGGTGCTGCACATATGCTCCTGTGGCATCTGATGGGACTGAGTTTGTGTAACTGCACAGGAGACCCAGGCACCAGACAGGGAAAGGAAAGCAATCTCTTCAACAGCTGGGCACACCACAAAACTCTGGCTTTCCAGTTTCTCCTGCAGGTTAAGTAAGAGTAATGAGAGTTTATCAGTGCCTTGATTAGACACAAGGCCAAGCATTATCCTTTCCCTGGCACAATTAACCTTTCTGGTGAAGAAATGGCTCTGACTTAACTTGTGGGTTGCTCTTATCTACAACTAAAGTCAACACAAGAACCACTGTGAACATTTTTACTCAGGTGGAAAGCAGATTATTTCAAATATTTAATTTATATTTATTTCTAAGTAGAAGAAATCCTACTTCAACCAAAAAAAACCAACAAAACAAACCTCACAACTCCTACATAAGCAATGAACAGAAACTGCTTTAAAAAGCTTTTTTTTAAATTATTTTGTTAAACTGGCCTAATTTTGGGAACAGATAGGGTCTCATTCAAGGGCACAATGTCTCAATTTCATGAGTGTCCTCAGGCTAGCAAAATTCTTAACAATACATTACTCAGAATATAAGTTCTGCTTGAGTAATGTTTATAGAAGCAGGCTCTGGGTTTCTCTGCTGACTGTGCTAACAAGAGTGTCAGCTGTGATTTTGCTTCTTGTGATATGGATTACATCCAAGCTGAATTTGACTTTTTTCCAAGTCAATTATGAATTATCTGAGAACCAAAGCAGCCAAATGAAATTGCCCTGAACTTGAAATTAAATTTCTTGTATGCTCAAGAAAGAAGAGATTCTTGCTATTTTTAAAAGGTAGGAAATTTATTTTGTGCCTCGGGTTCTTCTTAAGAAGATGCTCAGATATTCTTTTGATGAAGGGTCAGTTAAATAAAGAGAGATGGAAGCAGAGAGGAAGAAAATGTGCAACCAAAAAATTTCATAGTCCAATTATTGTGTAACATTTCAAGCTATGCACTACAAGCATGTTTCTTTAGGCAAATTAAAAAAAACCAAGCAGCAAATCAGCAGTGCTCAGAAAATGGTGTCTTGGGGCCTTGGTGTACCTGTGCAGCTTGGGTTAGATGAGGAAACCAACTTCTGATTCCTTCCCAGCTCTAATTTGCTCTGTGTCACATCACTTTCCTACCTCAGGTTTTACTATCAGTACAACTGGAATAAATAAAGTGTAAGGCTTAATGCTAGTAGATTTGAAGCACATGCATATCTGACTAAAATAATTTTAATCGAGCATAGCTGCAAGGGTAGAATGACATGAAACAACAGCAGATGTCTTCATCCCACCTGTAGTGCCATTTTCATTCTTTGCTGCTCTGCCACTGCAAAGCAGGTGAAATATTCTACAGTACTTTCTATTCTGAACATGGGCTAAATGACTTAAAGTTTGTTGAGAGATCTGTGTCAACAATTTTTTTTTTACATCCACAAAGATAAAGATCCAGTTGTAGTAAGAGCTGAGAATAAATGATAATCCATTCCAGCTGAAGGCAGTGAAAAAATGCCCTTGGATTTCAGTGGGTGAAATTTTTTATTTTAAAATGTTTTTTAATTAATTTGCTTTTGTTCTTTCACTGGAACAAAAATATGAGAGAAATAAACAAATTACATTCCACCTGCAGTTTAATTTATGAATCCATCGAATCTAGCTTACCTTCATTTTATTTCTTTCATTGATACTAATAAGCAGAGTTTTATTGATCATCTTTTTAGCAGCCTCTCTGTATTTTCCTGGGAATAGATCTGCTTCTAAATCAGGCAGATATTGCAACTGTCATAAAATACCTAATGATTTTTCTTATCCTTGTGTCTTGAAATAATACTGAAAAAAAATTTATGTGTCCATTAATACATTATTTTTAACTCAGCAAATGAAAGTTCATGCCTCATGCAAGTGAGGCAGAATGCTGACAAATTTTAAAAGCTGTATTTTTTCACAAGTTGAATTACTGAACTGTTGTTTTATAAAGCTGTATTTACTAAAATTCCCCCTCCCCTTCTCCATTGGGCTATAATACACATTTTTCTCCTCCTTTGTTATGCACAAAATGTCATCAAAGTTTATTATGATTTGAATTTTGGTTTTATCATCAAGAAATTATTGCTTTATTTCTTTTCTGGTCTTCACGTAGTCATCTTTTCTTCTTATCAACTTACCATTATTAATGGAAAAAATTCCTAATATTGAGATAAATGGATTTCAGTTATTGAGCAGTTTATGTCACATGAAATGACCAGAAAATACAGTTCAGGAAGGCTGCATTAAGCTAAATTACCTCTGTCCACAGATGCTTCCTAGTAATAGATATTAATTTCCCAAGTCATTCTGTGTTTTAAAAAAGAACTAATTATGCCAGTAATATCCAGGTAAAATTGCCAAGATTATGGCAGTGATCCTGCTATTATAAGAGGTGAAGGCAGTACAGACCTGCAGCAGTAGCAGCATTGATTTATGTGCAGATACCAACTTTCTCTTCAGCATAGTATGTTGTGAAGAAAAGCCAGTTTTCACATCTCCAAACCCAGGAAATTCTATCACTGAAATAGATTTTATGTCTTGGTCATTCAAGACACCCTTTTGATTTCCTTGAAGAGTGAGAAGTTTAATAATAAAAGATTCTTTCACTACAGAATACAAGAACTTTTGCCTCTTGCCACACAGATGAGACATCTGTGTGAGGTGGGATCAAATCCTTATTTCTATTCTGAGTGAAATAGCCCATAAATAAGGATGGATTCCTTTTGGGCTAAACTGGTTTTTATTTTTCATAGATATAGATCTAGATGTCTAGATATCTATCTTTAATGTCATCAGTTTCTGAGTGAGGGAGTTGGAGAGACAGTAAAACACAGCATGAAGTCTCCTACATCCCTGTTCCATTTGGGGGTAATGAACATAGCATGACACCTTGTAAGTTTTTCTGTAGAATCTCTCAGTCCCAGTAATATGATGATCAATTTATAGAAGCAGAGAAGACCCCCTGCATGGGCTTGTGCTGTTTAGTCCTCATTCTGCAGAGATGTTTGTGTAATGATTTTTGGCTAAACTTATTCAGTGAACAAATTTTACACACAGGCTCGCATTGCTTGTGCTCTCCACTTCCAAACCAACCAAAGGCAGAGCCTTGAAACCTTGTCTAAGATTTTTGGAGGATGAGGACAGTAATGCTATGAGATGAATGACTCCACAGTAATAATTGTTTGGCTCCTAAAGGGAGCCTTAAAAGGTGCAGACAAGCACCAACCTGTCATTGCTTTTCAAGAGGGAGCCAAAGAACACAGCGAGGACCCACAGTAGCTGTTGTTCTTTTCCCCTGGGCTGCACACAAGAAATCCTGAACACCTTCCTCTTGACACATTCCTCTTGATTCTTGTGAGTGTTTCAGCTTGAGAAGATGAGCAAGTACCAACCTGTGACAGATACCACTTGTCCTTCCATAAGGTCTCGCTCTGAGTCTTGTTACATTAACTGCTGAGACAACCATGAGCGTGACCTAGACAAACAGTCCATGGCAAGGCAAACATCAGGAGGTTCTTGCTTCAAATGCAAGGAGTTTTATTCTCAAATTCAGAGCAATTTTGTGCTATTTTTAAAATTCATTTTGGAATGGAACAGGGTGAAGTTTTTTTTACCTGAGTTTTTTAAAAGCAGTCCTCAACAGAGAACTACTAAGAAGGTGAATGTGCAATGGTAATGTTTGGGAAAATCAGAAGCAACTGTAGCAGCTACTGAGCTTCATTAGTGCTTAAAAAACGGGTGCTCTCACTACTGGGCAGTGACAGATACTTTTTAGTTCATTTGCATGTCTTTGGCTTTCAACTTGATTCCAAAATTTTCTTGAAAGCTGCTACTCATGGTTTTTGGCAGCAGTGCTAAACAAGAGACTGTACAGGATAACCCTTGTAATTGATTAGACTGTACATGTTTACTGAATGAACATAATTTGAATATTACAAACTATACTTTTTTGTTAGGTCAGCGTCAAAAGCAAAGTTAGTAACAGGATGTTAGGAACAAGAACAGAAGGATGGATGGATGCTTTTTCATAATACAGCAGGAAAGAGTAAAACACATCATAGTCCTGTCTTTTGCTCTTGGACTTTTCTGTGCTTTTCCTATCCAGTGCCCAATTTTTGTTTTTTTTTTCCCCAAACACGGTCAATCCTTTTTGCTTCATTGTTTTCCCCTGTAAGTATTTAATTTTATCCAAACAAAGGTAGTACAAGGGACCTGGACAATTTCTGCATCTCTTGCTTCAGGAGTTGCTGTCTGAAGCCCTATTTCTAGATCCAAGATTTACTTTCATTCTCTGTCAGACAGTGTTGATTACTGAGTTAGAGAAATTGATGCATGAGGAAAGGTTAAGGAGCTAAATACAAATAGCTTGGCTGCACGATGACTAAGACAGATGGGAGCATCATAATAGGCTGCAGAGTACGATTGCACTGAGAAGGAAGGGCCTCTGGGGGAAGGCATAAAACATAATCTGGCTCATTTTGAGTCTTCCAATTGTCACCAGAACCATTATGGTGAAAAGGGAAGCAGGTGGCTGCTTTACATACTGTTTTGAATTTAAACAAGTCTCAGCCAAAGCACTTAGTTAGTTATGGGTTATCACAAGAGTGCAATATTTGCCCTGCTCCTTTAGATCAAAGCTCTATCCAGCTGCAAATCCTGCTTCCTGCAATGCCATGAATCTGATGCTCTGGAGTTGAGCAAATGTGCAGGGTTCCTCCCCTTGGTCTCCTCTCACTTCCCAGCAGTTTGTGACATAGGATTTTATTAAGGTTTTATTAAGACCATTACATTTAACAACTACAAATTAACCCAGCCCTCCATTATTTCTTTACTTTAAAGCCCATTATTATTTTTGACACTGGAAGTGATTTTCCCAGTTTAGTTATGCATGGAATGCAGCTGTTTTCTAATCAGTAGATTGTGTGGTTTTGGCTGTTATGTTGAAAGAGTCAATGGTTGTTTTTTCAGTCTTACAGAAAAAAGGCTTTATTTCACTTGCCTTTTTTGTAAGCTGTGTGGTCATGGTCTATGTGGTCACTTTTCTTAAATTCCTCCCCTAAACAGCTATTCCACACTTCCCATTACATTTGTTGCCTTTTGTTTTTTTTTTTTTTTTTGGTCCCCCTTAAAAATCAACTATGTATTTTTATTATATTGCATATCTGGGGTGTACTCAGTGTTCAAGATGTGAGGTTGTCATAAACTGTGATCCTCTTATTTGTGGATTTTTTGACTGCTGCTGAGCAGGGATGACATTCACAATGCTATACTGAGCATCTCTTTTCCACATAGTGGTAATAAATCATCTTGTGTTTGTGTCAGTGTGGTTGTTTTGTCCCAGGTGTTTTACCTTGAAGCACTGGATATTGAAAATGGCTTATTTTCTCTCCCAGTCTAATATTTGGAGATGTGCAGCAGGGGGAGATAACTCTTTTACTTCTCTGTTACCAAGTATAAGAAAAAATATTTTTCTTTCCTTGTCCAAAATTAAGCTTTCATGGAGATGGTAGATTTTAAAAGGGTAATTCTTGCCTTGGTCCAAGCTCCAGAGCCATGGCTTTATTGGACAGGCAAGAATTCTTATTTTCAATGTTCTTTCTCTGTGTGCAACAACTTGTTCTATTCAGGAGCAGTTATAATGTGAGAAAAATGAAGAATGGGGGATATGTATGGGTGGAAAAGAGGGAGAGAAGGAGCAGATTTGTAGAGGGGAACACAACAGAGAAAAAGCAAGTCCATTCACTGCAGCAATGCTTTTGGTAAAATATCTACAGGTTATTTTGGACCATGTGGGATGCACAGATCATTGATAGGGTTGGAAACCATTCAGCACAGATATAAAAGCAAAGTTCGATTAAATCCATGTACAAGCTGCCAGAGTTTGCAAGGAGCTTTGTCAATCAGTGCACAAATTATTTTGTAATGAATGTAACTAGAGAGTAGCATACATGATTTCTAAAATCTCTCTGATAAAACCTTTTTGAAACTGAAAGGACTCCAAATTCCATTTTCATCAATACCTTCCTAAACAAGCAGAACCTTTAGAAGAACATGTTCTTGCTAAAAAGAAACAGTTTCTGTTCAAAGATATTCACAAGATTAGATGAATTAAGGAATCTGAAAAAAAGTGCTTTAGTATACATATGTAGTTTGTGCTATTCAGTAGCTGTCATACTATATGTAAAAAATGATGTTCAAGCAATTAACATATTAATGCTAACATCTTGAACTATAATTTAACTGAAGCTTTATGGCTGAGACACAATAAAGATAAATTGTCAGGCACTCACTGTTCTTTAGAAAATATAAAATTGAGAATGTAACTTGAATATGTCATGGTACACATTTCACTTTATAATCTTCACAGGTTTTCCAGAAAAACTCTTCAAATATCTGTATTTTGATCCTTACGTATGTAAAAGAATGTCTCCTATTCTTACGATTGTGAGCTGGAAAGCTGTAGCTGGATGGAAAAGATTTCCCTAAGTAAAAAAAACCCCAAACCACTGCCTAGTTTACTAGTATGTGAAATTGTTCATGGAAAGCAGTTTTTAATATGAAATCTTAATTATAAATTATGATTTTCAACAAAATCATGACATGAATTTAAACACAGGGTCGAAATAATGCAGCTTCATTGATAGTACTATGGCAGACGTGTGTAATATTTTCAAAACCACTGACAAGCAGCTCTGGGTAATTCTGTAAAAACTAATGGAATTGAACCTTCATATGCATGAAATACATTAGAAATATGGATTTTATCAAAAAATGTTGACATCCACTTTTAATGAACTTCCCCCCACTCCTCCAGTGCAAAAGAGACATTAGTAAACTAAAAACAAATCAAGCTACCAAGAGTTTAGTTGCAGGGTATCAACTGCCACTTATGACTAACTGCTTTCTCTGTTTTCCTGTAATCAAATTACAAATGGAGGTCATGGTTTTTTTCATAATATGTCATAGGTCTCAGAGAGAGCCACCGTAATTTGATATTTCTCTAAATTTCTGTGCTTTCTTTTGCTGTCTGGCCTAGTGAAGAAAAAGACAAAGATTACACCATTCCCAGATTTTTTTCTTTATTTTAGGAGGAAATTTATCTCTAAATACCTAGATGTCTTTAGTATTATGATTTTGATTTGGAATGGTGAATTAAGACACTGATGAACATGAACTCTTTTACATGAAGGAAAAGATGCATGAGCTATTTTTCTGTTTTGCTCTATGGGAACAATTCCAAGCTCTGCTGGTTCATGTACAGCACCGTGAAAAAGACAGTTTGAATACTGAATGCAATTGCTTTCCTTTTGAAGTATATTTTTTTTGTGTCCCTCATTTTCAGGATTCATGGACTTCATGATAAAGAAAAAAGAAAAGCTGAATATTACTTTGTAACTTCCATTTTAAAACCACTTGTACTTTTATACAATGCTTCAGAAGGAAGATTAACAAAGCTGCCTTCTAATTAATGTCTTTCATGTTCCTGGAACTACAAGAAACGCTTAAATACAAGTGATATTGGGATACATTTGTGTATGCCATTTCCACCATTGGCCTAACTTTTTAACTCTTACATTTTTTTTAATATCCTTGCTAATTCTTTTCTGTTTAACAGCATATCAGCCAATAAATGAGGTCAAAGAAATTGATTATCCACTGTATCACCACAGTATTTTTTGTATTTAAGTTTTGCTCTATACAAAGTCATGTGCTGTTCTAATTCTTGTGCATTAGGCTTACATTACTCATCTTTGCAGCCAGTCCCCTGAAAGTGTACCCTATTTGTCATCTCTCATTTGCAGTGACAATGTCAACAACTGCTTTTGCTGAATCCACAGTCACATCCTCCATTAACTTGTATTTTAAATTTATTGACAAGTATCTGGTGTTCCCCTCTGTCTTGGAATAATACAATTTTTAAATTACCTTCAGATTTTTTAAAGATTTTTTTTTCTAGATCTATTTGCAAAGCATCTTCATTATTCTTTTTCAGTGTCTCTTTTGCACATGGTGACTACCAAAGCCTACAAGAATAGGCTACCAAAAAGCCTACTGCCAGCTGGTTCCATTGACCTTTGCACTGAAATGTTGAATGTCTTTGCAAGGCTCAAAACATCAGCCTGACTGACAATTGCAAACAAAAATCCGACTCAGAGCAAAGTGACTTTTTTTTATGAACAAAACACAAAACTGCAGTAAGAGCAAGGGCTGGTGAATGTGCTGGATGAGACTGAAAGAGCCAAGGGGAAGTACCTTGGAGCATTGCTTTTAAAGCTAAGTTGTTGTGTTAAGTTTCCAGTGAAATCTGGGGAATTCAAAGGAGAACACGCTGCTGGCATATTGATCTGTGGGCTGGCCGAGCTAAACCACCCCCGAGCTCAGGATCACCCTCAGGACCTCGCTTAATAGCTTACAGGACTAAAAAGCACTAGCTGGGACAAAAAGCACACGTCTCTAAGAAAAGATGTTTGTTCTTTCCAGAACCTTCCTCATGCTTAAAGACAAGCACTTGGAGACTAAGCACTCTTTTCAGTGTCCAGCTTTACTGCAAGCAAGGCCAGACAGATCCTCTTTGGCTCAGGGAATAGTAATTACTTTTCCTACCATAAAAGCAACTCATTCAGCTCCCTTTTCCTGAGATACAGAGAGACAGTTTTTCTCAAGTAAAGGGAACTTGTCTCTGTGTAAATTCACCATATTTTTCCCTGAAGCATCTTTTCAAAGGAGCACTTGCTGCAAACAAAAATCATTTGTGTTCACGATATCTAAAAGGACCAACAAGGATTTGGATTTTGAATATATTTGTCTGGCTGCTATTGAAGCTGCATGCAATGCTCATAACCTGAAGTGAAAGATCCTGACAGCTATTTTGGTAGTCATGGAAGACCAAGGACAAGAAGTGAGCTGAGATGGATGCACAATGGGAAGATTCAGAACCTGAGGCTGCTGCTCTTAGGGGAGCTGAGTAATTAATAGAACTACAGTGAGTGTGCTTTCAGAGTCAGTGGCCTCTTTTCTAATGGTTTTAGTGGAAATACCAGTCAAACTCTGGGAGGAATCCCATGTAAAAAACTGTTAGCATTTGGCCTTCATAGTGTACTTTTACGAACAATGATTGTCACATGAACAACATGAAAACCCTGGGGAAGTTTTGCTTTTATTTAGAGGGAAGTTAATTTCGCCTAATTCTTGTATTCTAAAAGGTGATATTGGGATACATCACCAAATCTCATTGTCTGGTCTCCTTCTTATCAGCAGGAAAGCCAGCAAGAAAGAATCTTCTCCAAAAGGTGATCTATCCTACATACCTTAGACATCCATCTCAGGACAGAGTGGGTGAATTGCCTGGAGATGCCTCTTTTCCCCCTGTGATTAGACTGTGGGCCTGATATTTCTGAGTCTGAAAGGTTTTTAGCCTGCTAGTAGTGGCTGATTTCTTCCCAAGGGAAGATTCCTCAGGTGAAACATTCTCAAATCAATCTGGGCAAAACAACTTTCCTTTTCTCAAAAAAAGCCTGTACAGCTGTATGTTTGTGTTTCTCTGGTTCACCAATGGGACTAGAGAGGTGTCGTTCCTATTCACCAATCATGTTAAGTCTGTACTGGAATACCTTATAAAAAGTTTTAAGAATTAGACAATAAAGCCTTCTTTATGCTATTTGCCTTCTGAAATATTTGGAGTCTCTCATGTCCAACAACAATGTTAGACTGCTATTCTGGGCAAGATTTAAATTTCTGATCAGCTAAAGTTAAGTAAATTGAATCCCAGGGATACCTGCCTAAACAGCAGAACACATTTTCCTGTGTTTTCTATCATAGTAACTTCTTGTACCGTGCATTTGTATCCTTCATTCTTGTACAACTCCCTGAAAGGTGGATGCAGTAAGGTGGGGGTTGGCCTCTTCTCCCCAGTAACAAAAGATGGGATGAGTGGAAATAGCTTCAATAGGGAAGGTTTAGGTTGGGTATTAGGAAAAATTTCTTCACATAAAGGCTTATCAAGCATTGGAATAGTCTGTCAAGGGTAGTGTTTAAGCCACCAGGCCTAGGGGTATTTAAAAGATGCATAGATGTGATGCTTAGGGACATGGTGTAGTGGTGGCCTTGGCAGGACTGGGTTAATGGTTGGACTTGAAGATCTTAGTGGTCTTTTCTCATCTAAGTGATTCTATGATTCTAGGATTTTGGCTGTATTATTATGTTTATACAATATTTTAAGAACTATTCTTGCACTTTGTCAATTTAAAAACATTAAAATTATAGGGAATAAAATAATAATATTGATTATTAACTTTATTTAGCTTCTTAGTTGGATTATGTAGTGTATTTTAATGCGGAAAAAGGCTTAACAAGAAGCCATAAATATTGTGAAATGTGGAACCAGGCAAATTATTCTTGCAGGTGTCAAAAGATACAGAAGACTTGTTTATAAAAGTAAAGAAAACATTCCTCTTTCTAAGCAACATATAAATATATCCTGTCGTCTATTCTAATAATTGCAAGATCTCTGGAAGCCTGCAGGCATTTTACAATGAATACAAAGGATACAAAGCATTACAGCAATAGCTTTCTTTTTTCTTTCTTCTTCTTTTTCTTTTTTTTCTTTTTTCTTTTTTTTTTTTCTCATAAAAGCTCAACTGTTTTGTTTTTAAATAGGTGTGATCCTCTCTTAGGCTGACTGTGGTGTACTCAAGGTAGATTTTGCCATTCACTATGATAGGACAGAATTCCAGATAATTGGTCTCTTGTTGCAGGAAGTCCAATGTGGTAAGCAATTAAATTTACTTTCCATTGTCATGTGCTGGCAGATAGAGTCAGGTAAAGGGGCACACTCAGAGATGCACACTCAGAGAGTGGGAGAGCAAAAAATGTACTATACAGCTGTTTGCTGGATGGGATCATGGTTGAGAATGGTCACCAGTGACTGGTAAGGAAAAGGAACAAAGAAACAATAAAAAACTAGAGACCAGGGAGACTGTGCAAAGGCTAATTAAACTTTTGTGGGGTTTATGCCTTCTAATGGATAAAGGTGTAAGCAGGTAGTCTTCTGTGGAATGTATATTTGGGGAGTGGACTCCAACAAGCTACTGGCATTTTAGATGGGTTTTTCCCAGCTCTCAGAGGCCACAGGGTAGGGTCTGTCCTGAGAACCCACAGCCAGGTGCTCTGGCTGGTCCATGAAATAGTGGTGTCCTAGGCCACCTGTGTATCTGGGTTTCTTGACAGCAGTGTTATAAAGGACCTAGAGCTGATCCCAATCCTATCACCTTACACCATACAATTGGTGAAATACTTTATAGATCAGTTGCTCAATCCATTGCCTGATACTTCCAAGGGCATCTCTGATGTTTTCAGTAGTGCCATAGTCATGCTGAGGGTTGGAAAGGAAAACAGTATAGAAACTACATCTGAACTGGGAGCATCAATGCTCCACAGAAAACTATGTATTCCTAGACTTTTCAGCTTCCAGGTAGAGGGCCATGGCCACTGCACACTTATGTCCAGTCTTGTGAGCTCTCTCAGATGTGACTTTTTATAAGCATCCAACTTCCACAATAATCCATATTCCACTCACGTTGAGGTGCCTGGAGTACCTGCCTGTATCATTTCCTTGATAGCAGGAAGAATGGGGAGAAAAGTGGCAGCAGTAGCTATGACTCTCAGAGGGGGATTGTTATTACATTCTTTGAATGTTTAAGTAATCAAATAGCCATTGTGATCAGTTTAAAAATGTATAAAAACCCTCTTGCCTTCAGGAAAGTGATGTTCAACTTTCATTTCCTCCAGAGACAAATATCAATTCAGAGGAGCAGGAGAAGATAGAATAGAATGAACCAGGTTACTGTAAGACTGTGGGGTCATCACCATGTAATTCTAGATATTGTTGCAAAAGCTGGAATATTAAAACCCATTGGGTGGAGAGATGGATGCAGTCCAAGGGCAACCTAGAGGGAAATAAGACTGAACTAATGAAAGTCTGCTCTCTCAGTAGTATGTAAAAAATGTCTCCAATATTGTACTCACTAAAATAGTGTCTCTGGGCAATGTGAGAATAATCATAGGTAGAAATTACACTTCCTTCCAAAAATCACATGAAGAAGAGTAAAAGTTGTATCTGAGAAAAAGGATCTGTAGATTTCAGCAAGCTGTCTCACTCTTAATGACATTTGAGTATCTTCTGAGATTTCCTGACATAATGAGATTTTAGACTGGGTTAGAGGATGTCTTTATTTCCTTGAATTCTATGGAACTGCTGATTATCTTCTGATTTTCTTTCCTGTTCATATTTGGTTTTGTAGAGGCTCTTTATTGAAGTTGTTAAAAGAATATATTTGACTATATCTCTTTTACAGAACTATGAAATATACTTTCTTTGAAAAATTTAACTAAAGTTTACTCAGGAGAAATAACCCCTGAGGATTATCCCTTCAATTTTCAAGACTAGAACAGTAAATTTTATGATTCTCCTTAGAAAGTAGAACTTGTGGGAATTAGTATTATTCTAAAGCAAAGATCATAGGATCACAGAATAACTGAGATTGGAAGGGATCTTTGGATATCATCTACCCCAGCCCCTTGGCTCAGAACAGGACTGGATAGACCAGAATGCTCAGGACCCCTTTATAAATACCAGCTGACTATGCCCAATCACCTTCAATATATTTGGAAATTATTTCAGGATTAGTTGCTCCAGCACCTTCCCCAGGTGACAGGTGATGCTAAAAACCTTTAGTTCCCATAATCCTCCTTCTTGCTCCCCTTGAAGACAGAAGTGACATTTTCTTTGTTCCACTTTTCAAGAAGCCTCTCACAATTGCTATGGCTTTCATAGTGGCCTTTTGGTGACATCTGCCACCTCGCTCAGTGTTCATGGGAGAATGGACTTGTTCTAATGCTCCCTAATGCTCTTTCATCAAGAGTAGTTCTGCCTTTTTTTTACCTCAGGAACAAGATAACTTTGATTCTGGCACTGTTTGGCTGTATCAGAGAGATGCTTTGCTTGCTCCTTAATAACTCTTATTGCAATAGTGTGCATATTTAGCCCATTCTGACCCAGGTTTTCAGCCTGTAGGCTGACATGGGTTACAGTTAACATCTATCTTCATATTCCCAAATGTAGACTAGACTGATAGAAAAAAAAAAAGAAAGAAAAATGCTGAAAGCAGGAAAAATAACAGTATTTTCCCTGCAAGTTTTAGAAGTGGGTTAATAAGACACTAGTTAGGAGCATGTCTACGTTTTTGGTAAAGGACATGGTGAAAAAAGTTGTATTGAATTGGCCTAGTTTGAGAAAAAATATTCAGGGTCATGTCTCAGCTAGAGGCAAAGACTTAAATGACAGGATGATGAGGCATCTAATTTCTTGGACATCTGAGCAGAATTAATAAACTTGAACTAATTGTTCGATGTCATTTGGTGACTTCTTGGACCAATCTATAAAAATGTCTTGATTATTTGCCACTAGTCATATGTGTGTTCATTTTACTGAAAATGTTTTGATGAATTATGCTTTGTCTCATTGAGTGCCACTGTTCACTTCACCACTGTACCATGCTATCGACTGAAAAAAGAAAACCTCAACCCCTCTTGAAAAAATCTTTTAGCATTGTCTTTGTCATATCTGTTTTAGACACTTACCCATTCCTCCATATCCTTCCTCACTATATTACCATTTATTTCCATAATGCATAGGTGAAATATTCTGCTCCATTTCTTTTTAGAGATCATAAGGCACCTTGGTACCAGCCCTCTCATGTCTGCCAGAGCCCTTTTCTGGCCAGTAAAACTCTCCCAAATGGAAGTTCCTTCCTAGAAATGGCAAGTGTTTTAATGTGAAGTTACTTGCTGTGTAGTACAATGAAATCCTTCTTGCACTTCCCAAAGGAAGAGGCCACTAATGGCCTTTGTACACCTCTTCCCAACAAGTCACAAGCATTTGAAATGGGGCTGTAGACAGAAACATTGTTTACTGGTTCATTTCTAGGAAGTACAATTTAAATATTTTTCCTCCTTCTTGTCCTGCAGTGGTATTTCAGATATGTCACTACCTGGATGTTTGCAAACTGACCAATATTGACAAGAAGTAAGTGAGAGTGGAGCCTCTGTCACCAGAAGGTTTTGATTCCAGATGAAATGCTAATATGTCCTGATAAAAACCCCACCTATATCTCCTTGCATACGACTTTTTCCTCAATGTTCTTGTGCTGCACTACAGTCTGGAATGGTATCCTTGAGCCACTTTGAGCATACAAAATATTACATATTATGTTACATATTCACATAATGGATGAACATGTTTTAGATTGATCAAAACCATAGAATGTGTTCCAAATATTGCCTGAAAAAGATTGAACTAAATCCAATTTAAAGCTTCACTGACTAGTTTAGGACAAAAACTTTGGAAGAACATGGGGCAGTATTGCTGCAATCACTTTTACACTATGCATTCATCCTCCTCTGATTGCATGAGAGTTTATTTACTTTGAGAAGATAGTTAAGAATCTTGATTATGAAATGTGTCAGCCCCTTGTCCTTGCAAGATGTACTGCCTTTAAAGTAGTGTGTGATGAAAAAAATCCCAAGAATCTTATACAAATCAAAAATGTTACAGTTGTTCTCTTCCAAATGTTCTGAAGCTTAGGCTAACCTACACACTTTGCCTACTGGATACTGCACCAATACTAAAAGAGAAAGATTTCAAGCACATTATAGGACATGACCTAGATAAATAATCTAAAGGTCTAGAAGTATTAAAAAAGAAATAAAAAAACAAACATAAAAACAAACAAAAAACCAAACTACTTAACTAGCCTGTATCCTTTTGGGGAGGATTTTCCAAGGAGACTTCATTTCTCTGCATAGAGAAAGAGCCTGACTTTTCATCATACCCAAGAAATTCTCCTCCCTCAGTTTTTCCTCTACTTCTGTAATCTAGCTGTGCTAAAGGACACCTACAAGAATCAAGTGTCAGCTTGAGACCAGCTAGCAGAAAAAAAATTGAAATGGAAAAGTGCAGTTTCACAATTAAACTTAAGTCTCTCCTTTTGCGTTGTCTCCTTCATTTCTCTTTCTATAATTCTGCTTGTATTATTCTGACAAGGACTTCTGTAAACTCCCAAGACGCCAACTTGAAGCTGACAAGAATGGTGGCAAAAATACCTAAAGCACAAATTCTTTTGACAGACTAACAGGAGTCTGTTGTCTGCCGGAATCACCTTTCATTTTTCCTGTGTGCATTTCTTCTGCTTTGCCCTCTGCAGACACCTCAGCGACAGCCTGAGGGTGTCGGGCGTAATTCTGCAAAGACACGGAGAAGGAAAAGAAAATGCCAAGTGTCAAGTCTATCCCATGACCTCCCACTACTAGATGAACTGAAAAGAGAAATCATGGGAAAGTGGCCAGTTAGCTCCTCGAGTCTTGATAAGTTTAATTGATTTCCAACTCATTTCATAGCTATGCTGAGAGTTATGTGTGTTTACGATACAATAAAGTGTTCACTGAAATCAGACTCTTTATTCTGGCTTCAGTGGGCTGAAGGTTGACTGTGGTTTCTATCCTGAGAGTTCTGTAGTATGCATTTTTTAAGGATTGATACAAAACCCATTATTCCACTAGCATGTAAAAAAGAGGCAACAAGGGACATTCTGAAGTTTTGTATTAGAAAAACAAGATCAGTAGAGCATGAAAGCTCATATATGTGATCTTATATAATAATAAAAGAAGATTTATTTTTTTTTGGCAGTTACTGATGATGTAATTTCTACTGTTACTGATCCAAGTGCTTTATGTTGCTCTTCCAAAAAAAATGTTCACTGGCATCACTAACCCTGATCATTCAGTTATATTGCCAATTAGGTTCAAGCAGTAACGCTCAGAGGAGCTAAAGATCAGCACACTCTGAAAAAGGGTAACTATCCAAAGATACACCAGTGACTTTGAAAGAAACTAAATCAAACTGCAGCGTTTAGCTACCATATCCCTTTGAATTTTTGTCATTCTGAGTGGGTTTTATTTTAGAATGGAGGCTCTCCACTTCTGAGCTGGAAAGCTGACATTCTGTATCTATGTCCATGCAGTTTGACATTCCTATCATGGCAACTTACCTTCACTGCCATTTGTCACAAATGCTGATGTGGATATGTCAGCTGTCTATGCAGATATGTCATAGAGGAAAAAAACAACTGAAATAAAAATAAATGTCAATAAAGAAACAATGGTGTTTCTGTGAGCATTGTGTTAATTTAGTTGATGTTATCTCCGCTTACTAATTATCAGTAGCTGGAGCTTACATGGCAAGGAGTTGTAGTATGAAGTATGATTTTCTACAGGTTTGAAAGGTCAAGTTTAATTTTCCAAACATCTGTAAGTTTATTTTCAACACTTCAGTGGCAAATCAAATTCACTTGAGCAAACTTGTCATATAAATAACTTGCAGTACTGAAGATATAAATTCAGAGTAAAATTGGGGAAATCATAGTCACTACTGGGTAAAATGAGCTAGCAAACCCTGGAAGTCAGAAGCAGCTGACTTGAGTGCATTCTTAAATGGGACCTTTTCTAAGTAACCAGGAGCATGCACATATTTTCAGTGGGAATAATGCTAATGTGCCTAATGTTATTTGTCAGTTTAACATTATATTATTATATAACATTTGTGGAAGGAACAGCACAAGGGAGGAAGGAGTGCAGTGGTGCAGATTCCGTGCAACAATTTTGGCACTGGCTTTCACTAACTGATCACTTTGAAAAGGAGAGGATCACTTTCAAAAGATCTCAGCTCTTGGGAAGTCTGAATGCAAATGGTGCCACCCGCTCAGGATGACGATCAGGGGCTCTGGGACACTTCCTTGTGGCCCTTGACTTCAGTACAGCCATCACCATGATGGCAATTGTCATAAACTGGGAATCTTCTTACATGGTGTAGTGGGTTTAGTGTGGGACATGCTGCCAAGAAGGAATGGGGCCAGTAGCTGAGCCCTAGTTACAGGTCTGCCCTGTTTTCCTAACCCAGGACTTACTGACTTTTGGAGTAGATAGTTATGGTACGTACTATAGTGACACATAGAACAGAGAAACTGGAGTTAAATTACCTCAGAAAATACATCTGACAAATCTTTCAGGAGATCAGGTGGCGCACTACCATCACAAGAAAGATGCAGACACCACAGCAGAGTCGGAGCGGCAAAAGAGAGGAGGTTTAATTTTCACTTTCAGTTTATATAGATTTTCAGAAATGAGACCACATTGGAAGACTGAGGTTCAACTTTTTCAATTCTACTCCTCTGAGAAAGTGTCCATCAATTGTTCTTCCTAAAAAGAAGAATGTAAACAATATAGGCAGTTACAGAAACATTGCTTTGTTTACATGAAAATCAGTGAGAAACTCTGACTACAAGAATGAAAAATCAGAAGGCTGAAAAACAGGGCCACAATTAGGCACTGTATTTAAAAATATCTTTTTTTTTTCCTAATTTAACTTACACTATAATATTGACTCATGCATTATCTTTTTCTTTCTTCTCAATTTCCCTTTTCTCATTCTTTTAATTTTCCTTCATTACTTCTTTTCCTGTGCAACCCACCAGTCTAACTGGCATTAAAGAAAAGGGATGAATGTGGTGAGTTAGTGACACAGAAGAGAAGGAGTACTGGATAAAAATATAGGAAACAGTAAAAGCAAATATGAAACATGAAAGCAGCAGATTTCAAAATCAACACTTTTCAATAAAAGGCACTGTAGAAACAATTGCAACTATTACAAAGAAATAAAAAAAATTGCTAATTTTACATCAACAGAATGCAAAGAACAGAAAAAAAAGGTTTATTTTTCAAGTTCCTCATAAGTACAAGGTTGCTGGAGAATGGACTCTGCCTTTTACTGAGGAAATTTTTTTCAGCATCAAAATCTTACCAAAAAGATCTGTATAAGAATGCTAGTGGATAGAACAAGATTTCTTACACTTGTGATTTGTCTGGCTGATGAAGGAGTATCTTCAGCCTTGTCCACCATTTATTACCTTAGACATTCAGCTAATGCAGCTCATCTTCTCTTGTGTCAATTTTCATCAAGAACATGTTCTGGTTTGTCTTTAATCTGTATTTATGCCCAAACAGAACATATCCAGTTTTATTACATTTAGATTGAAATAGCCCCATTAAATAGATGGGACACATATCTAACTTAGAGAAGCAATCTTTGCCTTGATTCTTATCTCTGGTTACTGTAAATCACAGATAATTCTTCTAAGGTTAGTGTAGTGACATGAATAAAAATCCAGATAACAGAAGAAAGTGCTTGCTCTTTTTTAAGCATTTGTGATTTTTTTCTAAGCAACGCTTTGATAATATAATCAGGAACAATGATAAACCCTTAACAGATACCTATTGTTCACAGTCAAATGACCTTTTAGGTCAGCTGTTCAATTACCATGACTTACTACACAGTGGTATCTCTTCCATTCAGTGCCTATTGTTGAGTGGTATGTTCCTGACAAGCAGAAGAAAATCCAATTAGCTACTTTTCTTTCTTGCATCTTCAAGAAATATTAGCATTTTTAATACAGCATGTGGCCATGCAATACAGATGATGGTAGGGAACCTTTAGGAGAATTATATTTTTGCAGCATTTTTTCATAAAGTTGTGAAAGACAGAACCAATTTGCTGCTGCAGCTATCTGAAGAAAGCAGCTTTAAATCTGTGCCTGGACAGATTCTGTGGGATAATGTTGTGAAAAAGTAATAGAGAAGATGCTATTGCATTTCTTGTTCCAATCCTTTTGGACCGATCACTGCATCTTAGGAGGGTTGCTGTGTATTAAATGGCAAGAAATGCGAGCTACCTGTCAGAAAGTAATTGTTTCTCTGAAGAGGAAACTATGCCATGCCTTTCACAACTCTTCTGAAGCCCATTGCCAAAAAATCCTACAGAAGCAGATAAATGGCCATGTTCAAATTATAGGACACATTCAGCTCCTGAGAGCAGAGAGACTTCTGTGTCATCCTTTTCTCCACACCAGTCTACTTCAGACTGTTTTGGAGGTATAAAAAATGATTTTCATAAAACCACACTCAAAATTGTCAAGCCCACTTAGGGGCTGTCCACTTTATTTTTTTGGCTTATATATATGTAACAGCATTAGAGTTTACATGAGTTTCTTGACTTTTGTTTTGTTGGTTTTGCCATTGCTTCATTGTAGAAACAAACTTGGCAAGTCGAAACTTCTTCAAAACCGCCCATCTACTTCACCCAAACTTGCAAGCTTAGAAATACTTCTGAATCACTCATTTTTGATACAGACTCTGTTTGCTTTTGTGGTTATTCCAGAGTAAAGTGCAGGAGAATCTGGCTGGATTCTTGATATTTTAAAAACCACTGTTGTTTTCTGTTCTTTATAAACCATAATAAATGCAACTGGGAGGATTTTTGAGTCTCAGTAACTTGATTTTCTGTGGCAGAATAAAGAGTACCCTGGGAATATGTTTCATTGTCTTCAAATGCCATGGAAACCTTCTGACCTTTAAATGTAAACTTTTCAATTTGCAGAAAGAGGTTTGGCCAAAAGATTCTCATTAACATTTGTGGCAGCTAAGAAGCTGAATGCTTTTGTGCTGAACTGAATTTTACCTCTATGCACAGACTATCAAACTGTATGAAGGAAGTCAGAGATGCTGCTTATGCCAAATATCCTTTTCAGAATTAATTTTGCAGAGTTCTCTAACAACAGTCATGGGCATATCCTGCAGTCATTTCGTGTGCTCCTGATAGTTTAAAATCTGACTTGAGGTATTCAAAGATTTACTTAACACTTCTATGGTGCTAGAAGATCAAATGCCTTTTGTCCAATAAACAAAGTGCCTTTTTATATGATACAATGCCCATTTTCTTGAAAGGCAAAGAATGTGTGGAAGTACACCTGCTGCTTCATCAGTAGCATTTTCTGTTCACTCAGATGCATTTTCTATGAACTTTTGACAAAATATTCAGACTATGAGAAGACACTTATTTCATCTGATGATTCAGGTTTTATTTTTCTCTGGATTTTGCCAATTCCCTAGCAGTAGGTTAGCACTGTGGTATATATAAAATTGCTTTTATTGCACTATCAACATCAAGGCAATTAAACTTTTCATGAAAATTATGCTCTAGAGAACCATATATTTTTAAGGTGACAGGGACTGCTGAGTTAGTCTGAGCAGTGTGGCAAGAAGTATTCCTACAGAAGTTTAAGAACTGAATGAATTCCCTTACTTCTCAAAGGCAGTATGAAAAGTCCCTCTGACTTTGTGAGCCAAGACATCACATAAGGTATGGAATTTTCATAGCACTGATATGTGAAAACAAGTAAATTAGTTCCAGATTTGCTGCTATCATCTCACTAAGATAATCAACTGAAACAAGCTGAGAGCTAAAGTTCAGAAAAGAACACCTGTGTTCAAAAGAACTTACAGAGCTGGAAAAGGGCTTGGGAGCAGTTTATGGGTATGCAAGAGACTAGTAAATTGCAGATCATATTTTATTTTTACTTACAGGACCTATTGGATTAGGGCCCAGGTCCTCTCTAGGCTCTTTGGTAAACACAGTGAGACTGAAAGAGAAGATATCAAGGTACCTCATCTTTAGTATTGCTAGGGCAAAAAAGCTTGGTGAGCCCTGGCCACACCATGGTGTTACCTCTTGATTCCATTTATTTTCCTATACTTCTGATCAGTGATAGAGAAATGAGCTCACAATTTCTTCTCTTAGTCCTGAACATGCTCAGTCATCTGATAATCTCAGCTGTTCCAAAGTGCATCTCTTCTACCCAGTGGTCTCTGAGTCATCAAGAACAACTGTAGAAGACATTGGGGTTTCTCCATGGGTCATCTGAGTTCAACAAAAAGGGTTCCCTTTGTTGCTGCAAATACGTCTGTGTACCTCAGTGCAGGCCCAGCTCCTTTTACTCCTGTCTTCTGGGCAACGTCACTGCAGAGAAGAAAGATGAGCCATGCAACCTATGAATCTTCTGTTGTTTAGCCTCCAGTGTGAGGCTAAACAGTGCCTGAAAAGACCTTGGGGGTTTATCAAACGTGCTCAACAGCCATCTAACTCTGTACTTGTCCTTTGAATTTCTCAGTGATAAAGGTACCTTAGACTCAGGCAAAACTAAAAGTAGTTGCTTTTCTGTCTAATTAACAGATCAGGTGTAGGTGTTCTTTTCCCCTTCTACCATTCCCTAGCTCTACAAACAGTCTGACAGCCAAAAAATAAAAGCTAAGTGTTCAAGCTGGAGTGAAAGTAAACATACAATCCTACACCGTTGCAATTTCATGGCGCTTAATCTGCTTTTCAAAAGGCAGGTGTCCACCATCAAGTGAGATCCTGAGATACAGATGGCACCTGCATAGGGCTGGGCGGAAGACCAAGTGCCATTTCTGAAGGCATCTCAAAAGACTCTAAATGCTTGTGCTTTGGCAACAGAATTGAATCCTAAGTGACATTTTAAAGTAATAAAATCAAATTACCTGCGGAAGTAGCAGAATGAACTTCATTTCCAAAACCTAAAGTGTCTACATTTGTTAGCATTGAGCTGTTTCCATCAGTGTTTTCAAACCTGAGCTTTTGTTGCCTCCTACCATTACTGTCTGTAAGATGCTGTGGCAACAAGCTCTCCATGTGTGTAAGTTTAGAAAATAAGGCCACCTTTCTTCCCATTCTGGTTCAACGACTTTCAATGGCTCCATTTATTTTGGAACAAGTTACAGCATAAGGCAATTTTGCCACTCGATAGCTTTTGGGTGCAATCTGTTTTTTGACTTAGTAAATAGATGAAACTCTCAAACAGCCTGAATTCTTTAACTGAAAAAAAAAAAAAAAAAAAAAGGCTAGAGACAAATTTGAAAGGCAGCAAGCTTCATCATCCCTCATGATATTTTCCAAAAACAAAATAGAAAATCACAAAATATATGGATGATGTACCAAGTTTTCAAATAAAGGAGAAAACTGGAAAATCCTTATGAAACTATATCACTAAAGAGAGCCTATGGTAGCTACATTATCTTGTGACTGAAGTATTTGTGCTGTGATGGAGTACAAGTACTTTTTGCTGAACAAGCTGAAAATGCTGCCACAGGAGAACAGGCTGACTTCAGCTTTATTCAATTGCTTTCCTTTCAAGCAGTTTCTGATATTTCAAAGGAACTGACAGAATCAAGCCAAATTCACAAACTCAGTCATTCAAAAGGGTATAAATTATGACCTTTAAGATCAGAATGGATGTTTCTATCCATACTGTATTGTTGTAGTAGATGAAAATAATCGACTTCTACAGAGAGGAGGTGGTTTAAGGCTGCTGTGTGTGAAAGGCTGATGTGAATGTTTACGAAGAGCTCAGCTGCAGGTTGTACCACGTAATCTGATCAGGGCCTGTAACCAAGTCAACGATGACAGATTTGTTATTGCACCTAGATGTTGGGGATCAAACAGTGCCAGAAATGGTGTGGTGATATTGTAGGATTAATGTCAGACATTCCATCCAGCTTGCAAGTGGCAGAGTCACATATATCATTATTGCAGCGGGTATGACTTGAATTCAGCTTGCCCAGAGAACAGTAAGAACAATACTGTACTGAGAAGTACCAATGGAACTGTTTATGAAACTACAGATCAAGGGAAAAGTATCCTTCAGGAGATGCTATGTTAAACAGAAAGAAATTCCTGTGTGTCTTGTCAAGAGGTATGATCTGGTACAAAGAGCCACCTCTGGAGATAAAACGTGTGATGCTGTGTGTGCCAGCAGGGATCCATGTCACACAGCAAGTAAAACAGACATCCAGTGAGGACCTACAGAGTTACCTGACCATGGGGACAATGCAGGCACTAAAAAATATTATTTAAAAAATCAGGAAATGAGAGCCTGAAGCCAAGATGCAATAGGAAATGCTTACTTGTTTGGTAGAAAATGAGCTCTAGGCAAGATAAATAGAAAAACACACAGATAGACAGAAAAATAAGCCAGGAGAGTAATAAGCCACTGACAGCTTTTCAAAGTCTAGATTTTCAGGAACAGAAGACCATTCTTCATGAAACAAACCAAGGTAGATGAAACAGAACAAGTCAGACGAAAGCTGCAACTTACCTAAAAGAAAATCCAACAAGAGATTTTAAAGCTGGATATACTGAAGTTTTCCATAACCACACTTAAAAAAGATGAAAATATGTCCCCAGATTTGGCAAAGGAACTTTCTGAGTACCTTCACAGCACTGAATCCATCCTACAGCACCTCTCCCATCAGGATTTGAAGAAAATAGCTGATACTAGCTGTGAAGGTACTGAGCTTCCTGAGCTGTAAACTGAACAAGGCGTATGGAAATCACAAACACTTTGTGCAGCCAAACCAAATATTGCCTGGTGTTCCAATGACATGAATTTGCAGTTATTCTGGCATAGGTATATAGGAAAGAACTGAATTTTGTCATTCTACATTACACCCAAAGTTGTGGTTCCCATCCATCTGATGCATGTGCTGGGATGTGTTCAAGGACAAAACTGATCACCTTCTACTTTGGTATGCAAGTCTGAATATTGACTTCAAGAAACCCAAGGCACAGCTCATCACTGAAAGCTTTTCAGACTTATATGTCGTTCTCATATCTGCATTAAAAATGATTTAATGAATAATTTTGTTCCAGGGCTGCATTCATACATTTTTAATAAATGTACATTTATTCCAACCATAGTGTTCTTCAGCATTCTGTATTAATTATGTACCAAAACTATGGAATGTTTAGTGTCCTAACTCATCATTTGACTAGGCTTACTGGAAGTATTGGCTCAGTTATGAATTCATTATCTTTTATTCCCTACATATTTCTGTGATGCAAATTTCTATAGCAGTGAAATATGTCTGAGTGCTTTGCTCCCAGTTAATGTGGTATTAATATAGCAATGAAATTCATTGCATTTGTGGATACCTTTTTTACTAACACTATATTAATGTTTGAACTTGTTTGGTAGAGTCCTGCAGTTGCTTAAGTTTGGAGGGTTTTTTGTTGTGTTGGTTTTTTTTTTTTTTTTTTTTAATTAATACAGCAGTTAAGATATTTGTGTTGGTGATATTGCTAGGTGAAACTTACTTTTGTGTATCATCTGTTTGTGAGATGCTGGATTTTCTAAATCACAGATTAATTATTGCTACTTACAACTACACCTCTGAAAGTCCATCTATCCCAACAGTAAGGATTGCATAAATAAAGACCTCATGTAGATAGAAAAGGGAAGCCCATCCAAATGTTGTTCCTAGGATGCTAATGCCCTCCTGACACCTACCCCCTCACAATGTACATCTGAAATGTTTTAAAGGCCAGAACAAAGACTGTGCAGCTAAAAAAAGATTTTACCTTAGACTTTATACCAGTCTCCATATAAAAAAATAAACTCTTGTCAGTCTACAGTAAATAAGATTAGAAAAAGAAAAGGGGAGCTAAATTACAGCAAGTGATAGATAGGCTCAGCATTGGGAAAAATGTACTGAATGGATACTGAAACTCTGGGACAGACTATCTAGAAAAGCTGTGGAGAATCTGCTTCTGGAGGTTGTAAATGCCATTCAGACAAACATCCATCAGGATGGGGGATAGATAAATTAGGCAATCTCTTAAAATACCTTCCAGCTTTGTTTTTTTTATGATTCTCTGAGTAGGCTTGTCATACTGAAATATTTCTCTGATTAGGGTCTGATGCTATGCCTTGTCTCCTGTAAAGCTATTTATCCTTATGTTGTTAGAGACCTATGATGATGAATAAAAGACAGATGCCTAGTTTGTTCTCAGAAGCCAAATTTTCAGCCAGTTGGCATCTGGAGTTGCAGGCAGATTTCCTACAGAGCTCAGTTCTAAAGTCCCTTTGTTTATTATCTAATGGGACTTTGTAGGTCAAGCATGCTGACATTTTCTACCAATATGCTTAAGTAAAGAACTCCCATCATGCTCAGACCCAGGGCTGCATTCCTGTAACTCACCAAGTTACAGATTGAGATCTGAGCTAATCCACAGCTTCACGTGGCTTCCACTGAGATTAAGACTGGGAAGTTTTATTAGTAATTTGTAGTGAGACATGCTCATGAATGAGATCATTAAGGTTCTGGGAAGACCTTATAGCCACCTTCCTGTACCTAAAGGGGGTCTGCAAGAGCTGGAGAGGGACTTTTGACAGGGGTTAAGGATCACTTTTCACAAGGGATAGAACAAGGAGTAATGGAGTTAGACTGAAAGAGGGTGGGTTTAGATTAAATATTAGGAAGAAATCCTCTCCCGCGGGGGTGATGAGACACTGGAACAGGTTGCTTATCCCTGGAAGTGTTCAAGGCCCATTTGGACAGGCCTTTGATCTGGTGGGTGGCATCCCTGCCCATGGGTGGCATGAGAGTTGGAACTATATGGTCTTCAAGACACCTTCTGACCCAAGTCATTCTATGATTTTATAATCAGTTGCTAAGTCCCAGTTGTAATACAGGAACTTGTTATGTCATTGCAGACTTCAAAGATTGACGCACACTGAAGAAAATATTTCAGGTGTCCCAGAGCCTAACACTAGCTGATACTGTTCCTGAGGCTTGCACATTAAGCCACTCTAGAGGCACACTGTGAACTGACAAAGGTGCTTGTTCAGACCACGTATAGTTGTTCTTACGCTCTTAAAATGTTTGAATCAAGTTTCTAAATTGATTCTGAAAATGGGACCTAGACTTTGAATTTTGCTGGTTTTGATTTAGGTGTCATTTAGGTGCTTTTGACGAAGTTGTATTTAGCACTTTTCAAAAGCTTCAAGGACACAGTTAATATGTACCCCTGATGCTGAAGAGGAATGGATGTGAGCATATACATTCCTGGTTATATGTACTTTCAAACTTATTTCTCAGCTCTTTAGCTATATAACAGCTACATAAGACAAATGTCTTGGAAATTTGATCCTAAGTCAACAACTGTCCTGAAGAAATGCCCAGAACAGGATGCTGAGGATGATGTTACTCTAAATCAAAGACAACGGCAAGAACTGTTTAGGATTTTAAACCAGTTCAGAGAAAGTGGGGTCTTAAAACCTTATTTTCTTTTCCACCAACAGTATTTTTTTTTTTTTAGGTTTTATTTTTGCTTTCTATTTTTGTTCCTGGATACACTGGTCTATTGCTGATTTTATACAATTTAATTCTGAACGTGAGTTAAGATCTCTGATATCAAACACCTACACAAACACCTTTGTGCCTTATTTGTGTTTAAGTTTTATTTCAAATCAGGTGCCTAACTGCAGTGCTTGTAAAATTGTAGAGCACTTGGATTTTAATTGTATCAAGTTCAGGCAAAAATGACTATAAAAGCCTCAAAGAAAAAGAATAGTATCTAAGTGTAAGTGGAAAGATGCTGAGATTTACATAATGGATTTAGTCAGACACCCCTACTGTTTTATAGAGGGAGAAGTGCATGTGCACAATAAATAAATTACACTCTGCCATCAGTAGGTTGCATCTAATTGCATTGGTGGCTCCATTTTTCCCCTCATGACTTCGGTGGGGTAGCATGTTGGAAAGCACATATTTTTTCATTATCCTATTTAATTGGCTTGATAAATCTGCGTATAGATGACAGAGGTTTTTTATTGCTTCTATCAAATTACTTATACTTAAACTAGATCTTTTACGTTTACATGTAAGATCTCAAAATACTGAAAAAAAGTTATTTTTGTCTATGACTCAGATAGAATGTGACCAATATCTTGTTCTTTCACCTACTCTACCTTCAGGCTCCCTTGCTAATTGTGCTTTCCATAGTGTCCACCTCCTAAATCTACTCACTTCAGAAAAGAGCAGGGTAAAGCACCTCCTTCCACTTCCACTCTGCCTTCATGAGGGTGTTTTGACCTATCTTTCAACAACTCATTGCCAAAATTTTTTTTTTTAAATACTCTTCAAATTCAGCGAATCTCATTTTAATATGGCAAAATATAATTTAGAAATTTTAAAATTATTAAATCCATTTTTATGGAGACTGACCCTTTCTTTAAAAAGGAAGTATACAGAAAATGGAGAGTTTTGGATTAATTTAATTTATTCGGCTTCAATATTACTTTATCCTCTTCTTTCATACTTTCCCCTATGTTTTTCTGGACTTTTTTAAATTATTATTTTAAAAAGGGTAAGAAAAATGGCTTAAATATGGTCAAAATGGGGAAAACCAAAAAATGGAACAATAATGAAAGTTTCCAGATAAATTCCATGTATTTTCTTTATTTTTCTTTTTTCCTTTATGTATTTTCTTTATTTTTCTTTTTTCCTTTTTTTTTTTTTTTTTTTTTTTTGTTTGCCTGTGTGTGGTTTTTGTTGATGTTGTTTTTTGTTTTTAAATTAAGAACATTTAGAAATAGCCTTTCCTGTCAAAATTTTCAACATTTTAATTTTGGCCAGCTTGCTTCTTTTCTCTGTTCAGTGCATTTATACTCTGGAATAAAGGAGAAAATCTAATATAGGTGTTATGATTGTATTTGCAAAAGAAAACTAAAGGAGATTAAGGATTGTGTTACTAGAAATCTGTACTGGGCTTGTACAGCCACGTTTTGGTAGCAGGGGAGCTACACGGATGGCTTCTATGAGAAGTTGCCAGAAGCTTCCTCCACGTCCAGCAGAGCCAATGCCAGCCAGCTCCAGGATGGATGTGCTGCTGGCCAAGGCTGGGCCCATCAGAAATGGTGGTGATGCCTCTGGGGTAAAAGATTTAACAGGAGAAAAAACAGTTCCTGTGCAGCTCTATTTCCAGCCGGAGAGGAGCAGGGTGAGAATATGGGGGAGGAGCAGCCCTGCAGACACCAAAGTCAGTGGAGAAAGAGGGGCAAGGGTGTTCCAGGCACCAGAGCTGGGATTTCTGTGCGGACCATGGTGGGGCAGCTGTGCCACTGCAGCCCACCGAGTTCCACAGCAATGCAGAAAGCCACCTGTAGCCCATGGAGGAGCCCAGGCTGAGGTGCCTGAGTGGAGGCTGTGACGCCATGGGAGGGCTGTGCTGGAGCAGGTTCCTGAAGGAGACCTGCAGACCCGTGGAGAGAGGTGCCCATGCTCCAGAGCTGGTTTCCTGATTAGGACTTCTGACCCCATGGGGGACCCACACTTGAGCAGCCTGTCCTGTCCTTGAAGGACTGCACCCCGTGCAAGAGTGACCCACATTACAACAGTTTCAAGAGGACTGTGCCTGTGAGATGGACTCACATTGGAGAAATTCATGGAGAACTGTCTTCTGTGGGAGAGACCCCACAACTGGAGCAAGGAAAGGACTCCTCTCCCTGAGCAGTGGCAGAAACAATGTGTGATGAACTGACCATAATTCCCATTTCCTATCTCCCTGAAGCACTGGAGGAGGAGGTATAGCTAGGAAGGAGGGAAGGGTGCAGAGAAGGTCTTGTTTTACTTCTCATTATGATGCTCTGATTTTCTTAGCAATAAATTCAATTAATATCTCTAATTTGAGCCTGTTTTGCCCTTGACAGTATTTGATGAGTGATCTCTCCTGGTCCTTATCTCAACTCATGACCCCTTTGTTATATTTTCTCTCACCTGTCCAGATGTGGGCGGGAGGGAGGAGTGGCTTTGGTGGGTGTCTGGCATTCAGCCAGCATGAACCCACCACAAGGTCACAGACAGGATATATTATGGACTTGATTTTGCCAGACACTAGATGCCTGCAGCTCGCCTCTCACTGAGTGAATTTAAGGCACTTGTCACGTGAGCTACTCTTTTATTAGCTTAGTTGCAATGGAAAAGGAAGAGCAGAAGCATCAGAAATGGAAAATGATGGCAGGAAAAGTCTGGCAGTTTATTCCAGAGGGGTGATGGAAACTGCTATTCTGAAAGGCTCTCTGCGGAGGTAATGTAGAGGAAGATAGTAAGAGCAAAGTGAAACGAAGATTTCAGAAGAATAGAAAATAATAAAAAAACTGCACAAACTATTTCTGGAGCAATAACTGTTCTAAGAAAAAGATATCAACCCAGATGAATCACATCTACAAAAAAAGGGGTAATTTAAAGTCATTTTATCAGACAAAGAGAAATAAACGTTTTTAGAGAGTGATTCAGCCCTCAGATAGATAGCATATCTTTCTCTCTTGTGAGACATCTCAAATCACATCATAAAATTCAGATTGAACAGAGCTGGGGCACAATGACTGGGCATTATTAGAGTGGTCCTTCCAAAAGTTTCTCCTTTAGCTAGAACATGGGAAGTCTGGTCCTATGCAGGAACCCATATAAAATCCAGTAAACCTGAAAAAACTCTCTTCAGCCTCCAAAAGAAAGACAATTTTGCTACCTAAGCATTGCTCACTGCTCATTGCAGGGGGCTCGCTCCTGCTCCCTCCCTACCAAGCACCTGGTGATGGGCTGCAGACCATGCAGGCTATCACTGAAATGTTTCTATGAGCCCCGTTGTTTGTCTGAGAACCCACCCTATACTTGGTTCCGATGTATTCCCCACATATACCCTCTGAACGCATCGGTGACCTCCGTGCCTTTTCAGTAATTCAGCCTGTGCGCTCTGGCTTTGCCACCTTGGGAAAGGAGCCCAATGCAGTAAGAGCTGTCCTTCCCACAGGAAGGAGGAGGAGGTACATGTTGCAGGCTTTCCCATGTTTGCCATGTCTTTTCTGTAAGCTTGATTTTCACAGGTGTATTTGCATCGAGAAGGTCCAATCCTACAAAGGTCAAATGCTTTTCAGTGGAAACTTTTCCCCAAAAGAGACTGCAGCATCAAACTGTCCTGCACGAAAAAAGCCTTCCTCACTGAAATATTCTGCACACAGAAGCAAGATATTTTTGCCCTTTGCAACGTAATAAAACTGAAGACAGACCACCTCCAACACGAGGCCACAAAAGAGGGCTGCTTTATTTTATTCCCAGATTTTTAAGCTCACAGTGCTTCACGTTCAGTCACAAGAGAGGATTCCTCGGAAAACCACCGCTTGATGAACAGCATCTCGCTACTGTCACGACCCCGAGAGCGGGTCTTGGTCCGGCTCCCGCGGGATGCTCCGTGTGGCCTCACTGACCCCGCAGCCCCCCGGCCACCGCCCCGCACCGGCCCACCACCATCTTCTCCCGCGACTCCCGGCGCCGGCGGCAGCAGCGCGGCTCCGCAAACGCCCCCTCCTCCTCCTCCGGGAGCCCCGCACCCCGCGGGCTGCGCTGCTTGGGGAGCGGCGGGAGCGCGCCCGCCCCGTTCTGCCTCCGCGGCCGGGGGCGCAGCGCGGCGGGCGCGCGCCCGAGCGAGAGCGGGTGCGGGCCCGAGCGGGTGCGCGCGCGAGGCGGGGCCGCGCATCAGCAACCCCGCGCCCGCCGGCGCCGTCTGCGAGCGGGGCGGGGAGCGGAGGAGGTTGCGGGAGGGGGGCACGAGCATCCTCCAGGCCGAGGCTCTGTCTGGCTTTGCGGGCTCCGCTCCGGCGAGCGGGAGGAGCTTCGGCGGCAGTGACCGGAGAAGTACCTGCGGATCCGCTTTCCTCCTCCTCGCTGGCTTTTTTTAGTTTGGTGGTGGAGCTGCTGCCTTTTTTTTTTTAAATTTTTTTTTATTTTTTTTCCTTCTTAACCCTCCTTCAGGGAGACGCTTCTGAAGCGGGGCGAGCGCTGATCTTACGTAAATGGTGCTGCTCCGGGGAGGGCATCTCCCCTGCCAGCCCCGGGCCAGGGGAGCATCCCCAGGCGCCGCTCGCCCTGCCTAGCGACCGGGCTCGGCGCTGCCGCCCTGCCCGAGATCCGCACCGGCAGCGGCACCGGCGGGGGCGGGCGGTGAGCAGCAGCCGGCAGCCCGCAGCCCCGTTCCCGGCGGGTTTCGGCGCCTCCGCGGACCGGCTGCGGGGATGATGCGGCGCGTTGGAGCCCGCGGCGGGGAGGGCGCTATGTCAGAGAGATAACGCGCCTCCGCCAGCAGCCCGGGGGCAGTGTCGGTGCCAGCCCCCCCCGGGACCCGGCTGCCTGGGAGCCGCTCGCAGCTCGGCGGACGGACTGGCCGCGGCGGCGGGGCCGGGGAGCGGCGGGGCGAGGCCCGG
>VZUI01030815.1:0-84580 GCA_013401135.1 Cettia cetti | reverse complement strand
CGGGGCCGCGCTGCAGCCTCGGCCGCGGAGGCGCCGCTCTCGCACCGCTGGGGCGCTGCCGCCGCCGGGCCCGGGCGCGCGAGGAGGTAAGGGCCGCCTGCCCGAGGCACGGGGCATGGGCCGGGGTGAGGGAGGGCGGGGGGGCGCGCTCGCAGGCGTCTCCTTCTGCTGCCCCTTCCGCTCATTCCGCTCTGCCTTCTCCTTTAGCTGCTGAGCGGGAAGGGCCGCGGCAGGGCTGGGAATGTCAGTGAGAGGGGCTGGGCACGGCCGGCTTTCCGCAGGGGCTGCCGCCGGACGCCGCAGCTTTGATATGCACGGAATAAACGCGGCCTGGGGTGATTCGTGATGAGCAAACTGCAGGAAAGGCATCTTTAAATTGCTGCCGTCTATGTGCAGTTTGCTGTCCAGGCAGGGAGGCGAGACTAGATCGTCATGAATTTAAAAAAAAAAACAAGAACAGAAAAACCCAACAAAGCAACAATGCACCTGCTTCAAGGCGAGCTTAACACCTAGAGCCGTACGATCCTGCCCACATCTGTGGGGTTGGGAAGGCACGCGAGGCAAGTGCACTTGGAGTCGTACATTCCTTTTTGCATACGTCGGATCCCGCGGGGCAGCAGGCATGCCTTCTCTTTCTTCCGGGTTTCTTTTTCTTCCCCTTTTTTTCTGGCAGCCTGGAAAATTTCCATCTGCCAAGCAGCAGCCAGCCTGTAAAACTACAATTTTAATCACCTCATCTCGCTTTAAGTGCAGTGTTTCCTTGCCTGTTTGTAGGAGCTGTTTCTCTGGAGAAAATGTGTACAGATGAACAGGATCAGATGGAGCACCTCAAAGCAGATTTCCATCTAGAATTGTCCATCTTGGACTTTGTCTCTAGCACCAGTGCCACCCTTTTCATTACCTCAGTCTTGTTCTGCCCAGATGGGTCTGCCCAGTGTTTGCAGACATATCAGCTGGGAAAGCACGGACTGTTTTGTCTCCAGAGCTGTTTACATAAACTAAAGAGCAAGTTTCTACTCCTGACTTGCAGAGACACTTAGAAGGCAACCTATTGTCACTATTTTTACTTTCCTGGTGAGAGTTGAATTTGATAGGGAACAATTTTTTTTAATTACCTTGTGAGTTTGGATTGATCCTCTGATTCATGCTGTGGATACTGGGTAGTCTAAATATAGCAAGCATTTCATGTTCTCTTCTCAAGCTGACAGAAGTGAAAGCAAGCGTGGGTTTTCCTAATTGGCAGGCTTTCGGTTTGGTGGTGCTGTGTTTCACAGAAGGAAGTTACCATGCTGCTCTTACAAGTCAAGGATAGCAGGAAAGAAAAAGCAGCTCCAGGAAATAAAGCAGGTTCTAAATGCCTATAAGTTAGCTAAAATAAGGGTGTGATATTGCCATCACCCTGCAGTAAAATGGAAAATCTTAAGCTTCCAAGTAGTTCCATATTCAGCTGGTGCAACAACAGCGATTTCCAGAACATTCAGCCTTTTATCAAGTCAACAGTTAACTTCTAAACCTTTCCTCTTTTCATAAAACCTAAGAATTGCTTGAAAGGTAAACCCACAGCATCTGAAGCAACATGCTTTGAGCTGGGAACAACACGTGTTGAAGGCCTCCCAAAAAGCTCTGTCACTGCCATCTACTAAAGCAACCCCTTACTATGTTATCTTTGATTGCATGTTTTTTGTGAGTACACAGATATTTATCTGGCAATTTTAAAACATAGTTTTAACGAATATTTCAGATGTAGAGATGCAGTTGTGATTGGCTTGGGCAAATGACAACAGCAAGGCACTCCAGCCCAGAGTTAAAATGTCTCTGGGGTACAAATGTTGCTCTTTGCTGCTCAATTACGTCAGAATACTCTGCTGTCTTTTTTTTTTTTTTAAGTTTTTTTTTTCCATTCACCATAAGCCTAGGTATTTTTAGATCTTTTGTTATGGCATATAATACTTCTCTCTCATAATTTTGCCCTTAGCAAACTTTGAGCAATTAAGTTAGAAATAAATCCCTCACTGGGCTTATATCTTTAGTGGGGTTAGTTACAGTGATCTGTGTGGTCCAGTTTAAATTACTCCAGTGCAACAACATGTAATTATTACAAACTGCATCTCAGCCTGTTAGACTTGGGTCAAGTTGCGTGCTACTCTACAAAAGGTCAAATAATCCAATATTTCTACATTTTTCAGCATGCTAGGTGAGTCATCATTAGCGAATTTTTGTCTGTGCTGAGCCAAGTGGTGTGTTTGAATTTATCTGGACTGGAAAAGACATCTGAGAAGCCAGTAGAAGATCTTGCCTGCCTGTGTTAGCCCATTTCAGGGTTAGGTGGCAGAGAACTTCAGGCCAGACAAAACAGCAAATAGCTGCATGAGGTTTTTTGAGAGGGAAGTTCATGTGTACAATTGTGGTTGTCCAAGAATACACTCTTAGTAGTCATGCCTAGCATTAAAAAAAAACCAAACAAACAAACAAAACAAACAAACAAACAAAAAAATCACAATTTAATTCGCAGCTCTGTGTTTAAAAGTATTGTTCAAGACCTCCATAAATGTGACAGAACCAAATATCATGTGCAGCTAAAAATTTTAAATCTAAGCAAATATATTTTTCCTTTTCCCCTGGGAATCACAGTGCGAATATCTCAGCTGGCATTTTCAGAGCATGCGTGATAAGCTAATTTTCACAACCTTACCTTGTATTTTCACATATTCATATTTTAGCATTATCATCACTCCCATTTGTTCCATCTCAAGCCCTTCAGCCTTTGAAAACTCGGGCTGTCATTCTGCAGGGGAGCAGCAGAAGTGCCTCCCTGGCTTTGTGTGCAGAGCTGGGGTTGGGTGTGAGCTGCTGCTGCTGGCTGTGGGATAGTTTCCCGGTGAGTCACGCAGATCCCGCTGCAGTCGCTTCCAGGGAGTGCTGTGCTCCGCATGATTAGCGGGCTCTCAGGGTGACATTGCTTCCTGAATGATGCAACTCAAAATTCCCTTTCCTGTGCTTCTTGTTGCCTGATCTGTTTTCCCTTTGTTCTCCAAGACGTTCCAGCAACTGCGCATCTTTTGCTCCCGGTCTTTTTTCCCTACGAATCTCTGCGAAGACAAGTTATGTCCACAGCTACTCTAATTACCCTGGTACGAAATGGAGGGTTCCAAGTGAGGAGGAGAGCCGCGCTCACGTCCCGCCTCCTGCAGGAGGAGAAGCGCCCCGCAGCCGCCGGCTCCATCACCTTCGAGCGCCACGCCTCCCGCTTCGACTCCGACGGCAGCGGGCGGCCGACCACATGGGACACCTTCGGCATCTGGGACAATCGCATCGATGAGCCCATTCTCCTCCCACCTAGCATTAAGTACGGGAAGCCGATCCCTAAGGTGAGCCTGAGTAACGTGGGCTGCGCCAGCCACATCGGGAAGCGAAAGGAAAACGAGGATCGGTTCGATTACGCTCAGCTGACAGAGGATGTCCTGTACTTCGCCGTGTACGATGGGCACGGCGGGGCAGCAGCTGCAGACTTCTGCGATAAGTACATGGAAAAATATATTAAGTAAGTGCTGATGGAGGGAATGTGTGTCAAATAAATTCCGGTGGGTTGTACATTGTAGCTAATCCTGCCAGGTTATGTAGCCACCTGTCTTTCTGGGACAGCAGGAGCACTGGATGGAACAGACAGGCTATGAATTACTTACTCTGTGTGGTGCCTGCCCCGTTGGGCAAGACAAAAAACACAGGAGAGGAAAGCACTGTTGTGCCCCCTATCCGGGAAAGGCCTTGGAACACAGGGAGAGTGTGGGCTGACTGTTTTCACATGCAGGATTGCTGACCTACGGTTTGCTTACACTCCTCTGTATCTATAACATCCCTGGGTGCTGGATAAGGAACATAGATATTTGCAAAACTACAGGATTATGCACACAGTTAGTAAAATCACATTTTACCTTTTCACTCAAGTCCAGCATCATTCAGTGGGTGCAGAGAGGAGGTAAGACTGTGAAACAGATTGATTAGGATGTATATTTCTTGGAAAGAAGTTTAATTTCTTTGCTTGCTTGCTTCCAGGGAATTTCTTGCTGAGGAGGAGAACTTGGAAAATGTTTTGAGCAAAGCTTTTCTAGAAATAGACAAAGCATATGAAAGGCATGCTAATCTCTCTGCCGATGGTAGGTAAAAAAAAATTCTACTCATATAGTTGCGGAGAATAAAGTATATCTTATTTGCTCAGTAGTTTTGCTGTAAAATGTTCAGAAAAGTGCTTGAAAACAGTTTTACCTAACAGAGGATTTTGCTCTGGTCACTTACTGCAAATAAAACAATTATGCTTTACCTCCTAAAAATGAAATAACTACTGTAAGTCTCAATCGATTTACTGGAGGAGTTATGTTAGCATAATCATTGATGAATTCCTCTTAATGTGATTCTGAAAAGGATTATGTTTGTCAAGGTAGCAAAGACTGATTTAGATTTGCAAGGACTATAATTTTACTGGTAAGAAATGTGGAGAAGGGTGTTTTTGATTTACATTTTTTTTAGGGGTGGGGGGATTGGTGTTTTTATATGTTTATTTGTTTGTTTTAAAGCTGTTACTCCTGTGGATTAAAAGCAACAATGTCAAAGTTCCCCTTCCTAACTTGGCTGCTGCACCTGAGGAGGAACGTAAGCCAAAATTAATGCAATTGATATTGCTTCTGCACAAACAGAATCACAGGAGTAGCTGAGTGAGAAAGGGAAAAAAACAGCGAAGAAAACAAGTTTGGCCGTGGTAAGGCTGTGGTAAAGCTGGCACCAGCCCTTTCAGACTCCCATTTAATCCTGGCTGTTAATGAAGTTCTTGTATATGTGTCTAGAGACTAAGTACATCCAGTTGCAGCAAGTGGAGTGACTTAGGAAGGGAGACAGAAGTGCCTGTCCCAGTTCTGTCACAGGAGCATTCTCAGCCATAAGATACAATTTTGAGAGTCAGTTTAGCCAGTCTTAAAAATAAAACCCCAAATAAACCCAATTGAAAAAAAACTCAAAAAACACCTAAAAACCCCCACCAACCCACAATAGGAAAACAAAAACAAAACAGGCAAAAAAACCTGTCCCAGTGCTGGTGCAGGCTCTGGCAAAATAACTGAGATTGTTTCAGAAGAACAGAAACTGTAAAAGTCTTCTCTCCAGAAAAGACTGGAAACCAAGAAGCCCTGTAGGGACTGAAGTGATACTGTATCCTCAAGTGCTTTTCTGAAGCAGTGGCTGAATAATGGAGTGGCTTTCTGCACTCTGACTGCTAGATGAATCTAGGTAGGCCCAAATGCAGGGCAGGTAGCCTGACTGTTGCAGCATTGCCTGCACCAGGGATCAGGAAAAAAGTCTTAAGTTCTGAGATGCAGCCCTTAAAAAGAGTACTGAATCTATAAAGGTCATTTTCCCATTGTATTTCATGTGGTAAAAAGATCAGAGTTACTTTTGACTCATGGGCTAGGTTTTAGCTGAGCCCATGAGAGACATCAGCAGAGCAGATGTGCTTTTTATTGCAGAGCCTCTTTGCAAATATATATTCTTACCAACCCAAATCCAAGACAGCATTTAAGTACTAGTTTGTGTGCTTCCCTGTATCAGACCGTTTCGTTTTCAGGTCTAACTGTGCCCTTCCCTGCCCCTCTGTGAGTAAGACAGCTCTTGGTTTGGCTCATTGTGGTGACCTCTGTGTCAGAGCAGCTCCTTGAGGAGAAGGATTGAGAACTGTACTGGATGTATTATTCTGTTTTTCTGAAAACTGTTTCCAATCATAACACTTTGTAGGTGATACAGAATGGGATAACGATATTTGGCAGACAAACCTTGCAGCAAGCAGAGCATTTTAGAACTGCTCATAAGATTTTTTTCATACCATTTAACTGTTGCTGCTTAATGCCAGAAAAGATATGCAATGGTTACCAGGATACTGCACAAGCCCCCTTCATTAAAAAAGCAAGATAGAGAGTAAATGAGTAGCCAGACATCCACAGGGGCCATGCTCTGGCAGGCACTCAGTGTTTCTCAGGTAGGCTGAGGACCTGCAAGCTCTTGCAGCAGCCTGGGGGATCTAAGAGAGCCCATTGTTCTTGGCTGAAAATCAAGCTCTAAGGCAAAGAATGGAGTAACAGGGTGCAAAGTCAAGTCTGGATTTCTGAACAGATTAAACTTCTTGCATATCTGTTGTTAAAATAACTCAATACTGTGTTGACTGCTTTGTGTGGATATTTTTGTTGTTGCTGATGTTTTGAAAGTTACATAAAATTTCAGTGCTTGGCATGTATCTTTGTTAGAAGGCTGCTTCCAAACTGATTCAGTTTGCCAGCAAAATTTCTGATTAAGTGTGGCTATTCTGGATGTGACAGTCAAGACAGTTGCTAGAGTATCTTGGAGATGGAGGTTGATGTGTAACTTGGTGTCTATCTGGGTTACACTGGATGCTCCCCAAGTCTGACCTCCTTTTGAAACCTGGCCATAGCTGATGAAGTGCAAAATAACAGCTTTGACTTGTTCCAGCAGATGACCCTTCGAGGGTTCACTCCCTTTACTCTGTCTGCAAAAAAAACAGTGCACATTCAGGATGTCCAGGTCTCTGCTAACACACAACCTGCTTTACAACTTGTACCTGGGTGTTGGAAGGAAACTAAACCCTGGGACAAATCCCTGTAGCCAGAATGGCATGTTGGAGGCATTGTTTATAGTACTATTTTAGGGGGAAAGCCTCAAATAAAACACAAATCTAACAGGACTAGAGAAGTGCCTGCTTGGAGACCCCAGCTATGCCTTCAAAGGCATGGCCCTCTGTAGGTCACTTAGCAGTGATACAATATTTGAAATTAGAGATGGAAAATACATAGCACAGTAGTTTCTGTGAGCTTTCAATAATGAAATTGGTTTATGTGTGTGCTCCAGGTACTGCTGCTGTGTCTGGCATGCAGTTCACCAGTGCTAGTGGAGTGCTGCACTGGCCTGCTGGAGCCTGGTCCAGGAACCCCTCTGGGGACCTATACCTGTTGTTTCATACAAAAGCATAAGAACCTTCCTGTAGGCAGGTCTGGGATAATCTGTGCTCTGCCTAAATCCCGTGTAATCATTAACAGCTTAGAGCTATGTCTGAGCCCTGAAGCTTGATGTTTGATACCTCTTCAAAAATGTGTTTTCATTCCTTTCCATGCATTTAAATATAGCAAATCACTTTGAAATCACTGCTAAATTTAGGTATAGAACATAAAGGAAGCTCACATCCAACAAATGGCATTTTCCACTAAGCAACTGCCAGAGATGGGCAGAATTTTCTGCTATTTTTTACCAGCCATAAAACTAAAACCTAAAGGCTGAAAGGCTTTGCTCAGCAAGGATGGAAATAAGAAATTAAGTTATGTACTTGAGGAAATCTAAGCATTTCCCTGGAAAATTGTGAGACAAACCCTCTCCTGGCCTACTGGAGGCCTACCAGGTATTGTTACTGCTTCTATTCACTGTTAGCCAGAAAAAACAAGAGGGAGTTTGTCCATCAACCTCCACATTCAGTGCATCCAACCCTAATCACATTGGCCACTCACTTCTGGAATAGCCATCTGATTAAAACATAGCCAAGTATTAACTTGTCTACCCATGTTTGAAAGGGCTCTTACTCTTGAATCTTATTATGCTGACAAACAGCAGAACTTATTTTAAAATAATTAAATTTTTAGAGTAATGTTTGTTTTGTTGGTTTTTTTTAAGTTACCATTAAAAAAAAGATTTTTATTTCTTTAAATATGTTAACCTGCAACACTGAGGAAAAGGAAGAGCTGCAGAATTTGTGCTTGAATATTTCATGAATTTATCAGCCCTGTAAGGAAGCCTTTTTATTCAAGGGCCCTGATTATTACCTAATCAATTCAGAAGATACTAATTACAATATTAAAGGGATGTTTATTTTGCCTATTTTTCCATCAGTCAGAAAAATTCATATACTTCTATTCAGTATATTAATTTGAGATGACCCCATTTCACTTGGCACTGGTTTGAACTCCCGATTCTGGTGTAATTACCTTGAGGGAGCAGATGTTCTTCAGAGTGGCCACTCTTGCCATATATGAGACAGCTGGCCCTCTAGCATTGATAAAATTCTTCATTTGATCTGTTGGTTGGTTATTTATCTCAATAGGGGAAGCAAAATTTAGATTTTATTTGGGCTGAATTGAAACTGATTTTGTCACACAAGTTTTAGCAACAAGGTGAGAACAGTGGCAATTCCTCAGAAATGCCAAGGCTGATTTACCAAGGCCAAAGATGCAGGTGCATCCTAGATGACCTGCACAGGGCAGTGCATGCAGACCTGAGAGTGACTGACTCCATCCCCTGCTCTGCAGCCCTTATTCTTGCATCTCCAGTGTTGCAGGTTTATTTTGTTTGAACAAAGTCCCTGGGTGAATTTCCTATTTGCCTCTGTGTGCGTGTTATTTGTGGCAGACACTGTACCTGGTCAGCAGCTCTAGAACTGGAGGCCCTGGACACTTTAAGCTGGGCTTCAGTGGAAAGAGAGATCTGCTTAATTTTGTCCCAGGTGAAGGAGTCCAGCGGTTCCTAGCCTGGACTACTGGAAGGTTTCCACATCCTCTTTGTCACATTAGTTGAGATGACTTGCAGTAGAAGTTGTCCAGTGAGTGTTAAGAACCTATTGAAAGATCTTAGTTTTATAGTGATATTGTTAGGAAAACAAAATAAACTCTTTAATTGTTAAAACCAATACATGTGCTGATGCAACATATTTTGTCTTAAACTAGCAGCAGTTGTAGAAAAGCATTAGAAACGTTATCCCATCATCATTCCTGTGGTTTTGAGCTGTGCTAGAAATCACATAATGCTACAGCTGGCTTCATGCACCCCTACCTAGAGCATGAACTGGATCCAAGACTGTGAGCAGCATGTACTTTTTCCTAGGACTGCTATGTAACTAATAAACATATAAAGTTCAAGTCACTATGTCCATGACCACAATTCTGGACAATATCTTGTTCTTTAGTACCAGCCCTTGATTTTGTGACAGCAGCTCTTTTCTTTGGGAGCTTGCACTGAAAAGATGCAGATTCACCTGAATTCTAAATGTTTCCAGTCTTCTGTGAATTGAAGACTATGATTTAACTTTTTGTATACTTCTCAGCATGGTTCTAAAACCACAGAATGAAATGGGAAAGTAGCAGCAGTTCTGCATTAATTTTAATGTCTAAATAAAATGTATCTTCTATAAAATAAAAAGGTAGCTTTGTGTAGGTTGATCTATTTCATTTGTTCTGTTGGCTAAAACAGGTATTTTACTGGTTCTACTAAAATTTCTACTTGCACTGGTACTTTTTAATATCTTATTTTCATAATGTGTCTCAAAGTGACCCTGCACTGGGCTGGTCCTTGCTTCAGATGAGAAACAGGATGTTGGTGCCTATCCACCTGGATAGTCAGAAGCTGCCACATCCAGTTTCCAGTGTCTCAGCCTGCGTGGCCCTGGCACAGCCTGAGGTGTGAGCGTGGCTGAGGGTCACCCCCCACCTGCTGGCTCAGCATTCAGCTAAACCCAGTCCTCACTGCAGTAATAATACCTGTTTTAAATAATAACACCAGCTTAGTTAACACCGGTTTGTGAGGGTTTGTGTTTGGGTTTTTTGATTCATGGACTCACTGCTTTGGCTGCACAACAAGGCTCAATGCATCTCCCAGGGCTTGGTGACTTCAGTTTGCTCCCAGCCCCATTTGGCTTACAGGGTGCTGAGACCTCAAAGGGTTGGGGAAGGAGACTGAAAAGACCTCACAGCTCTTGCATTTCTGTTGCTGTCTGTTGGCAGCTGGTCACATTTGGGGCTGCCTGGCATAACTTGAGATCAAAAACAAAGTCCTGGCTCAAATCTGTCTCGTGTCTCCAGGGTCAGGGCTGCAGGGCCACAGGTAGAAACACATGTACTGTAGCTGATCTCTGCAGAAACAGTGGTGGAAAGACAGTGACATGTTAACTGTTAGTGACATGAAAACAAGAATATAACTGGGGAGTCACATTCCTAAGCAAACCAAAAACTCAGCTCAAATTGGCTTGCTTTGAAAAACTGGAACAACTGGAACAGCCCAGAATGCAGGTGACCTACAGAGGGTCTTTCAAGGGGATTTGCATTGGCTGTAGATGCAAATGCATTCCAGGCAGTGGCCGGTCCTGTCCAGACATTTTGGTGTAATAGCTCAAGTCAGCAGGAGCTTTCCAGGCACCTCTTGCTGGGTTACCTCTGCAGAATTTGCAGGAAGAGAAGATAATAACTATAAAGTAGGACTTGCCCTTTCAAAAAGCAAAGAAAAAGAGGAAAGCTGGGCAATTTTTCTGGCACTTTCTTCACTGCAGATGATACTACAGACCTTTTTCCTGGAATAGGCACTTGCATTTCTCTTTTTCAAGAGTTTCTTTTTTTCCTCCAAACCATTGTAGCAATTGAAATGAGAAGCCCTTAAATCTGCTTGCATGAGTGAATCCAGGGAGGTCCCTGAGTGCAGTCAGCCAGCTCAGCTCACTCCCTCGCCCTGCAGAGAAGGAGGGCAGGACCAGGGCTCTGTTTTCCCCTCTGGGCACTCACAGTGACCCTCTAGAAGATGATCCCAGCAGTGTCCCAGGCAGGCTGCCCAGACTGCCACTGCCACCTGCACCGGTTTGCAGGCACAAGGCAAGGCTGAATCCCAGAATCCAGCTTCACCTTCGCACTGGGAACTCCAGCAAGTTGACAGAGTGAGGAGGGAGCAGCGTCCCTTCCTAGAAAAAGCCAGGAAGCCTGTTGGCTGAATTCTTCTCTGGGGGAAGCAGAGGGGCAGTGTAACAGCTCTGACAGCAATAGGAGGATGCCACAGACTGATCTGCTGCTTTCCTTCTGGTGATCTATGTGGAATTGCAATTATTGTAATTATAATTATATATTACTGTGTAATTGCCTGCTTCACCACCTAACAGAAAGAAAGAGCCATCACCTTTATGGTGACCTACTTGTGCAGTCACTGTGCCCAGGAGTCAGGACAATAATGTTGTAACTTGAGGTGAGCTCATGGGGCTGAAAAACTCTGCTACAAACTGAAAGGAAGCCACTGTACCTTGTACTGCTTTTATCCCACTTGCCCTGTTTGCATGGAGCCATGTTGTTGCACAGAAACAATCCTTCCCACCTCTCCTCTCTTCCCCCAGCCCTACATGCATGCATGTTTGCTTTTTTTTGGTTGGGTTTTTGTTTTGTTTTGTTTTGCTTCTTTTTTTTTTTTTTTTTTTATGTGTAAACTTAGTTTAAACTTAAAAGCTGTAACTTGCTGATTAGGTAAAGCACAAGTTATCTTCATTTTACCAACTGAAATTGTTGCTGTTTAAAATAGCTCCACGCTTTGAGGCAGGGCTAAAACCTCTCTCTTTGATGACATTTGTAGCAACTCTGCTGAGCTCTGGGACCACTGCAACAGTGGCTCTGCTCCGGGATGGAATTGAGCTGGTTGTGGCAAGTGTGGGTGACAGTCGTGCTCTGCTGTGCCGGAAGGGAAAGGCCATGAAACTCACCATTGACCATACTCCAGAGAGAAAAGAAGAGAAGGAAAGGTACCTGCTGGATGATGATGTGGCTCCCCAGAGCACAAGCCTTAGGATGGGCTTGTGCTCTGCTGCTGGCTTGGGCCAGGAAGAAAGCAGAGTTGAATATAGAGCCCTGAGACTACTCAGAGCTGTAAGCTCCAGTTAATGCACTGCCTCCTGTTTAGAGGACCAGGGATGTGGAAAGACCTCCATGAGCATAAACTCAGCAGTAAGATCAGCATTACTGAGATTCAGAACAGAGCTATAACCACATTGTTCAGATCCAAAAGTGCCAAGTTAGAACCTGAGGAAATGCACTGTGATTCCCAGATCAGGACACAGCCCACCAAGACACATCCCCTTCATGGAGCCCTTCAAACACCCAAAGTCAACCCTCAGATTCCCAGCTTAGGCTCTCCATACATCATTCCTATTCTAGCTAGTAACAGAAATAGAGGATAGAGATGGGGGTAATGGTGAGAAGCAGTAACTCATTCCCTTTTTCTTTTGTGCCTCTGGACAGGATTAAGAAGTGTGGTGGCTTCGTTTCCTGGAACAGTTTGGGACAACCTCACGTGAATGGTAGACTTGCAATGACACGGAGCATAGGAGATTTGGATCTTAAAAACAGTGGTGTGATAGCCCAGCCAGAAACAAAAAGGGTTCAGGTAAAAGAAGGTCTGGTTTACAGGGACAGCAACACTTGGACTAAGGGGCTTCATAGGTATTTGATGCTGTGGTGGTACCCACACCACAGGAGCCCAGGTGAAGCCTGATGGCCACATGGGGTTTTTTTACTGAAGTAACCAGATATCAACTCTCATTAAGTTGTAACAGGACAGAAAAGAATCTAGTAGTAAACTCAACTGGGTCAACTTCTAAATTTACTACTCACAGTAAAATATATGATGAGGGTAGAAAGATAACACATGACAGATGTTAGTCTGTTTGGGTCCTGTGGTCAAATGGGTCATTTTGAGGTTAATGCTGGTATAAAACCATCACTGAGAACTGTGTGGGATATGGATGAGCTGCCATCAAAAAAGTAGGATGTGTAGAGATTTGCACAGTTGAGAGGGGGAGGAGGAAAGGACAGCTGCATGTACATTACCATAGCTCTGTAGTCACCTAGAAACCAAATTAAACACCCAGAAGGCATTCAGCCTCCTCTTTGGCAGGAAGCTCTCCTGTCAATCTGCATTCTGTTTGTTACTTTTCCCCAGTGCACCTCCCAGGGCCCCAAGAACTTTCATTGTGTTGGTCCCAATAAAGTGCCACCCACTAGGGGTTTAGGGAGATGACTGCAGGGCTATCCTGTCTTCCTTGATATCTCCGCTTCAGGAAAAAAATTTGCAGGAGAGCACGCAGCACCGCCAGAAAAAAAAAAAAAAAGTGTTTTGCAAGAGTGTAAAAACATGGGGGGACTGAGCCAGGGTGGTGCATGCCACGTGTCTCTTGCAGCTGCACCACGCAGACGACAGCTTCCTGGTGCTGACCACCGATGGCATCAACTTCATCGTGAACAGCCAGGAGATCTGCAACTTCATCAGCCAGTGCCACGACCCTGCCGAGGCCGCCCACGTGGTCACTGAGCAGGTAACGCCAGCGTGCTCTGCACACCTGGGGCTCCTGCTGGGCTGGTTTGGCTCAAAAAACCTGGTTTTGTAGTTTATGCAATGCCACACAGTCAACTGAATTGAAGGTGCTGGCTGAGACACTCACCAGTCCTGCTGGCCAGCCTTTTCCTTACCCTGGGTCTCGCCACATCCTTGTGGGCGTCACATGAATTAGCTCGCTCAGCTCACAGTCCACTGCACTGCACGAGACTGTAGCTGCAGCTTGTGCCTGTGCTGAAAATGTCACTGTTATAGGCAGGAATGGGCAGTTTCTGACCATGGTTCTGGATGGTGGTGTATCCTGTGGGAAGCTCTGGGGCATACCAGAATGGAGCATCAGGGCTGGGAAGGGGCAAAGGGGTTTTGGGCCTCAGAGCTGGGAAAGGGCAAGGAAGTCTCCGGCTGGGGGTGTGCTGTCCCAGGTGAAGCCAGACACTTGTTTCCCTTTCCAAGTGAGACACTGATGCTGACATTTTGTTTCTTCTCTCAGGCAGTGCAGTTTGGCTCTGAAGACAACAGCACAGTTGTCATAGTGCCATTTGGAGCTTGGGGCAAGTACAAGAATGGGGAGATTACCTTCTCCTTCAGCCGCAGCTTCGCTTCCAGTGGGAGGTGGGCGTGAAGACAGTGCCACAGCCATCCTTTCCTGCTGTCATCTGGACACAGCGTGCTACAGGAGAACACCTCCATCTGTTCCTAGGCTGACTCAGTGTCTTGTCAATCTCTTCTGTTCCCAGTGTTAGAAGGTGCCACTGCTCCCTTGGTGCGTAGCGCAGTTGTTGCTTACGGCTGACCGCGTCTCGCTGCCCGCGGTATTCCAGGCGGCATTGGGGCAGCGCCCTGGGTTTGTAGCCCCAGCAGTTCCACACATCACTTTGTTCACACAGACGAGGTTCTGGGCTTTCACCTGAGGCTGGAGGGGGTGCACAGTCATTTCATGCCCACCTGTATTCCTCTCAGCTCCCTGGCAGCTGTGAGTCCCTGAGCCACATGCTGGCTTCCTTGTACGATAAAACATGGGAACAAATGCACAGTGTTCGTAGGTAGATAGAAAGAGGGTTTGTTGTCTTCTTCTGCTGCAGCCACCCAAAACTGCCCTGTGCTCCAGGAGAAGTGGGTGAAAAATAAAGGAGAAGTTTTGGAATGTTTAGGTTCTGATGCTGGTGGCATTTGGTGTAGCTGTACAAGTTTCTGAGACAGTGCTTGTTTATGCTCTCACTGCTGCCATCTGTGATCCTCTAGCTCCAAGGAGACAGACCAGGCTGGAGCCATGTGCTGTTGGACAGATGGGAACCTTTCTCCATTGGGTCCAAAGCCTGTGCAGTCTCTGTGGACCATGCAGCAGCCCCTTGCACTGTCTTCTCTTTGCTGTCAGTGCCTGACAGAAGCACAGAGGAGGGGAAAAGACGCACAGTTTTGATATCCAGAGACTCTCATCAACTTGAATTTTTTTTTTTTAATAAAGAAAACGAGCTAATTTCAAAGAATTTACTCTTCAAGATCTGATGCTTAAGACAGTTTATTTCTTCATACATACCTGAGGATTTTCCTGCCCTCTGCTGAAGGTGTCTGTGTTAGTTGTGATCTCTCATATCTCTTCATGGTACACAAGGAGGTATAAAATGCCCCAAACAAGCTAGAGAAAGGACACAGCATTATAATAATGTAAGGTAATTTTTGTCAGTTTTGGGTACTGTTTCTAGTAGATGTCAGATATTCAGACACGAGAAAGAGCTTTATACTTAAAGGAAATGTTTCCACTTCCCTTCTTGGAGGGGATTCTGCTTCCAGTGAGGCATGGGGCGCCAGAGTTCTGACCCAGCTCATATCACTGCTGTGACATGGACTGCAGGTGACATGTTGGCACAGGTGAAGATCTGTCCCAGTGTGCCTTGTTCAGACCTCTTCCTTCCTCCATTCCACATCAGCTGTCAGCTCTTATGGAGCAGGGAAATATGGGCAGAGAAGAACTGGTCTTTTCTCAGCCTTGCAACAGTATTTTTCCTTCTGTGCATGCTTCCAACAGCAAAATTGTAAAAACAAGACAAAATGAAAGAGAAGTTGCCTGATACTAAATCACCTTGAAAAAAAAAAAAGAATTCTGAGGTGCCTGGCCTGATTCTGATTTTCTAATGTGAAATACATATCTTCTTTACTTTTATCCCTTTCCTTTTAGTCCAGGGTTTTTCCTTGTCTGTGGCAGAAGGCCCAGCAGCACCCAGCAGAGCAGTGTGTTGTACTGACAGCATTAAGTACTGGGTGCTCAGAATGCCCTGGCTTTGTCTGTCCCATCACTTGGTGTGTTACGTGGTGTGTACAATGCACTTATTTGGGTTGTAACTGCAGTGGTGTGTGTAAATCTCTGCTGCACTGGGTGCTGGTGCCCTGGCCTGTGTAGTGAGCACACACCACTGGTTTACAACCCTAATTCCCTCTCTCTCCTCAGATTTTCTCCAGGGTTGGGGTTCAGTGTTTACCTAAGGTCAGGATGATTGCTGTTGGGGGTTTTTATTTCTCCTAACAGCATGGCTGTCTTCTCAGGGGAAGGATCCATCCATAGCTTCTTTGAAGTTTTACCAAAGAAGGGATAAGACAAAACTCTGTGAAATAGAGGATGATTAGATTAAGGTGTATTGGTGGTTGCTATTGCTGCTTCTCTACTATCACAGAAACACTTGGATTGGGAAGGATTCCTGGGCATACTCTCACCTCCAGCCCTTTCTATTGGACCCACTGTTTTCCTTGTCCAGTTTCTTTTTCACCCCTGGGGCAATCCCTGTAGCTGCTGCTGTTGTTTGAGTCCTGCCTCAAGCCCAGCCCTCTCAGACCACTGAACTGAGGCTTGGTAGGCACAGGCCAGGCCCCAGTTTGGGGCAAACGCTGCTGGTTTTCACTGGGGTGGGCAAGGCACCCTCCAGCAGGTGACACACTGGTTTGCCAGGGTTGTGCCCGTTCAGATGTGGAGTCCCAGGCTCTTGGAGGTGATCCCTGTGCCTGGAACCTGCCCAAAGCCTTCCAGACACCCTGCCAGCTGGGAACAGCCACCCCAAGGCACTTCAGTATTGCCTCACCCTTATCTTATGCCACAATGACACCAGATTCCACCAACTCCATTACATGCCAATGGTATTAATTAGTAGCATTAGCAGCTCATGTAAACATGAACAAGGGCCTCTGGAACTGGCACAATCATCCACACCAATGCAGAGTGAGGAGAGGGAGATGCATTCCCTCATCCTCTTGTGGAGACAAGACAGCTCCTGCAGCGCAGCAAGGCCATCCATGCCGGGACACAGCCCAGAGCCAGTGTTTGTACTAACACATTCCCAGCTTTCCAAAGGATCAGCAGTGCAGCCAGCAAACTCCCTGACTCCCACTGGAGGTTGCCACTGCTGTAGCAATAACACACTGGATACAAAGCTGCCCTTGTCCATGTCCCATGCTGGGTGCCAAAAAGGACCATGGAAGGTGGACCTTGGCTGGACATCAGCTGCCCACCAAGCTGCTCTTATCACTCCCCTTCTCATCAGGGTGGTGGCTGGGAGGAGAAAATAAAATGAAAAAAACCCCAAACCTGGTCAAGATAAAGATAATTAAGAAAGAGTGTTACCAGCCCCTTTTCAGGGGCCAATACACAGCCCAGCAGAGTGAGGATGCTGTGGGGAGATGAGCTCCATCCCAGCCAGGCCCAATAAACACTGGGTTTTCCATCTGGTCACTAGGCCTCCTGCAGCCCATGGCAGCCCTGCAAGCAACCGGCTCCACTGTACCCCCGAGGGACTGGTAAGAGCCTCCTGCACAGCAGAGCTCCTTCAGCTTGAGGACAAAGAGCAAATGGTCCTAACAACAGCAGCTGCCTGTCAGAGAGGTTTATTATTCCAGGACAGTGAAGGATCTCACACTCTGAATCAAACAAAATGGAATGTTTGCTCTCCAGCTCACTGTCTTTCCCGTGCATCTGAGGTTTCAACAAAAAGTATTTTTTGTTTATGACAGACTGAATCAAATGTTAGGGGTGACCTGCTGAGCAAACTGTAAAAAACTTTTGCTTTTTTTCTATCTTTTAGTGGATGGATTCTGAAATCCATTTGATTTGGCAAGAATATTTTCTTGTCTGAACTTCCCCCCTGGAGCAGTGGAATCTCTCTCTGTACAGGCACTGCAGAAGGGTGGGATGTGGGTGCAGAAAGGCAAAAATGCTGTCCAGCTAAGTTAAGCTATTCATTTTTACTGTGAAGATATAGAAGGCATGGGAGGCCTCATGTTGCTGGAGGATTTACTAGGAGAGGTGTTGAGACTGCAGATGAATTTCCAACTTAAGTCTCTCCACCACTTGGAAAGGTGGGGGTTTCAAGCTTTATAGAGGGAACTCAGAAAAAAGTCATTTACAGCCTGAATTTGGGAGAGCTGGTCTCTCTCTGGATGATCAACATAGCACAAGAGATTGAAATGGGGCAGAGATTCAGTAATTCATTTAATATAGGCCTTCATTACAGTCAGCCCCTTTGGCCTAAAATGCTCAAGGCTGGAGAATAATCCTGGAGCAGCTGAAAAGGGGAGTGAGGAGAGAAACCAGCAATATCACTGCTTTTTAAGTATTTGGAAATTGAGAAGGGCTTAGACTCACCACAGGAATTCTGCTGAATTCCACGGGATCAGGGTTCCATGAGCTACATTTTCTGTCTCAGCTGGTGGATGTGCTGTCAAAGACACTGAGATTTTTAGCTAAGGGAGAAGCAGAACACAACAGCTACCAGTGAAACTGCTTTAACAATAATTCCTCTTAAACACCTTCAGTGGGGCACTGCCAGGTCATTGCTCACTCACCCAAGAAACTGAATGTAGAGTACAGCAACACTCTGGGTGTTCCTTGGTTCCAAACTGCTGCTCTGGAAGCAGAGATACCCATCAGGTGCCCTCTTGACCTGGGATATGGAGTGCTTGGGCAGTGGTGTCTGTCATAACTTTCTTACAGACTTAAGTGCAATTGTGTACATCTGTTACATGCTTTGCCTTGGGGCTGTGTGTAATTCCTGTGGTTTGATGTTTATCTTTGCTGTAATCAGTGTTTGGATTTCATCTACTATGAAACTTTAGAGAGATATTCATCTTGCCTTTTTTTTTAAAAATGCTTTTTCATCTTCATCAACTCAAAGCTACAGTAGAGCAGCTAAGTCTGTACTGGAAAGGCTTACAAGACCTTTCAATAAAGAATTGGCTTCTAGGAGCTCTGTCACTACAAATGGATTTTTCTTCTTCCATCGCATTGCCAACTGTCAGAAAAAAAAAGCTGCAGCTTCTCAAGCTGTGTCACAACTGTCCTGATAGCCCTGGGCCTCAGCCCCTGCCACAAAAAGCTTCTGAAAACCACGGTTTTGCCTACAAAGACATTCTCCCAGCGATAGCCAGTACAAAGCACCTCCTGTCTTTGGGCTCTGCTGCAGCAGGGTGTCACGTTCTGACTCGCTATTTCTGTCTGCTGGGTGGCTGTCATGGTGAGCAGTGCCAGCCTGTGACACACTGCAAAGACACAAATTGGGCCTCTGCAGGAAAATACAGTTTTGCTGCTGCATGAATTCAAAGCTGCTCTGTTACACTTGAAGAAACTATAGGGAAAAAGAGCTGAGAGTTTTAACTCTCAGAAGCGGAAGTAACCCTGAGATCACTGGTATTTTTAGTTAAGACAGCTTTTCACAGCTAGGCTCAGACCTATTTTACTCTCTCTCTCTCTCTCTCTCAGGCAGTAGCCTTGACTTCAATGAGGTGGTAGCAGTTTCCTACAGCTGAGCCCCAACATTTCTTTTCAGGAACAGAGCATTTTTTGTTCTCCTTCGTTGCCAATCCACATCTCAACCTCTGATCAGCTCTCGGATAAATGCACATATCCCATGGTGATCTTGTGGTCACTGCTCACACAGGTAAATTTGGAGAGCTTGGGTGTGTGTTGGGAAACCGGCTGGACAGCTCTGCCCTCTCACAGCAGCTGGGAAATGGCTCCCATGTTTCCCTGCAGTCAGAGCTCTTATCCTGTATTGGGCATCCCTGGGAGCTGCTACTTTGTGAGCAGAGAGCGGCCAAGCACCAGCAGCACCACGGTGGTTCCCCGCCCCAGCTTCAAGAAGGTCTGGGCAGAGCCGCCAAGCTTCAAGGCGAGCTTAAAGGTCTCAGAAGCTGCCCCTGAGAAGGGCTGGGAGCTCTTCCCAGAGCTCGTGTGATCGCCACCCTCCGCACCTCACCCGCACAGGATCCTCATCGCTGCTGTGGGGCAGGGCATTGCCACAGCTACCCGCACCTCGGTGCTTACAGGGGAAACACTCCCACCCAGAGGCTGGCTCTGCTCCTGCACAGGGGCTCTGGTGCAGGCAGGATTGCATTTGGGTTCATCCGTGGCCAAGTTTTAGTCCCATTCCTTACAAACTACCCTTTTTGAGGGGGCCAGGCCCACATCCAACGCAGCGTCACACAACTCTTTTCCAGGAAGGATTTTGCTCCCAGCATATCAGCCCAGTTCCTGGGCTTGCTTAGCCCACCCTTCTCCCTACACGGTGTGGCCCAGTAACCTCACCAGCGAATCAAATCTGCATCCTCCTGACACGGAGAGGTGTCCCACCGCCACGAATTCCTTAAAAAAACTCATGCATTTTATACAGAACATCGAGCCTAGAAAGCAGCTCAGCCTCACCTTTCTGAACTGAGTTCTGCCCCTGTCATGAAAGACAACTTGGTCACAGCAAATGGGCCACAAATTTGGTTTTGCCTGCCAAATGGAATGCCTGGCCCCGGGCGGTGCTTCTGCCTGGCAGGAGCTGTGGTGGAGCCGGAGCTGGAGGCTGGGGCACTTGCAAGGAGATGCCCTGTCACTCAACACGTGTCTGGTTTCACTGCAAGCCTGGCTGCTGGCCCAGCTGATGCCTGCTGGGCCTTTACAGGGCTGGGACTGCACTTTCCCAGTCAAACTGTTCATCAGGATTGCAGGCACCACCACTTCCCAATGCTTGTTCCTAGCACCTCTGCTCTCCACCATGCCTGGAAAATGAGCCTGAAATACTGCATATAGTAAATGACCCAGCTGCACAGAGCAGCCTGGAGCTGCTATTAGTAGGAAATCTCTCCCAAAAACGAGCAGGAGCGATGCCAGACCCCACAGCCCAGAGTTGGCACAGTTACCTGGCTCAGAGTGCTTGAATGACGTTCATCCATGACCTGCTCCCTGGCTGCAGAAGGACACTCAGGCTGCGGCTGGCAAGTGCTGAGCACAGTAACTCCCCCAGAACTGCTGAAGAGAAAGCTTTTTTTCCCCAGCTCATGGAAAGATTTAAAATGTGGAAACGGCCAAGTGTGAAATACTTGAACCTATGAAAAGTAGACACTACCATCCTATTCAACCAAGACATGGCTAAGAAATGCCATGGAAACGGCTTCTCCAACACCCTCCTTTTCCACTGCACAACTTACACAATTCTTGTCTGTCTGCTTTCACTGCATTGGCAGAGCCTGTTCTTCTACACACTGTCAGATTCTGTTAAATTCACACTACAATTTAAACCAAAAAAGAACAAACTATGGCACACAATTTCATGCTGCACCATCACGGATAGCCATACTCACATTCAGAAAGCAAAACTGTGACAAGTAATAGAAACTTACCCCTCATGATGACACAGAAAAATGTCACTCATTAGTTATCACTCCCGAGTTAAAAACGTTTATTCAACTGCAAATGTTGTGTCTTTCCAACAAATGCAAAACAGCTTTTTGGTGGTAAATAGCAGGTATTTATTTGAAATGAAAAAAAAATACTTCAGTACCTGAACTATTGCATTTAATCATGTATTGTTGTAATTGTGTTACTCTACCTTTTTGCATTGGAGACAAATATACAATGAACATTCAGATATCACAGATTGCACACTAGATAGTAAATCGTCAGGCCTTTTACGTAACCACCAAAAAACAGATATTGGATTCTGCAATATAGTACAAAATTCCACACTCCAGTCTTAGCCAGTTATCTTCAATTTACTCCTGATGCTGTACAAATAAATGGCCATTTAACTAGGGCTTACAAGTTAATAACAGGACAAAAAAAATATACATTGCACTGACACAAAAAGTCAGCTGTGTTAATAGTCATGCAACAAGTAACCAAACTTGCTGAAATTAAAAATACTTTCTAAAAACAGTTTTAACTGCATAAGTATTTTATACACAGTTCATTTACTGAAACAAAAGGAGTCTTTAAATGATACAAAGCAAATATAAGTTTCTACCAATTTTATACATAAGAAAGTGCAAAATAACTTATCTAAAGTGTTTTGCTATTGAACTGATGAACGTTGGCTGGAGGCAGCCAACTCCCTCTCAAAAGCATGACATTACAGTTGCACACTACATACGAATGTTAGGAGTACATGGATAAGTTTACTACAAAGAACAAGGCAGGAGAAGACATGTGAGGTACTTGCAGAGAATACAGTCTACTAATGTTAGTGTACATGAGTATATTTTTGCTCAACGGATTTTTACATGGAAAACAAAGCAAGTATTTGCATTAGAAGCTCGAATGAAATGGAAAAAACCCCACTCCCACGTGAACACCACAGCTGCCCACAGCACCAGCTGCCAGAGGAAATACGAGCAGGTGTGTTTGTCCCCCTCCGCCTCCAACAAGCAAAAATGTGTTTTTTTGTGAACAGGATTAAGTCAGAGGGCTGTGGTGGCTTGCTTGCAAACTGTAAATTGGGCCTAGCCTGCACACTGCAGAATTTGTAAGGAATAAGGATTTCTTTCGTGCGCTGCCGACGCCGTGGGTGCAGTGGAACAAGACCCGTGCAAGGCGTCTGTGGCTGAGAGCCCCGACCCCAGGACCCCGTCCTGGCTTCAGTGCTGGGCCACATTAGTGCCGTTGTCACAGCCTTGCTTTTATTAGAGTCTAACCACGTGGCTGTACTCGCTGCAGTCCACAGAAAAGAAGGCTTCCTTAAATTTGGGGGTGATTTGGAAATCTGGAGGCAAGGGGAGGAAAACTGTGGACTCAAAGGCATTTCAGAGTTGTTAGAACAGCCTTTTCTTCAAACAGAAAACGTTAAGGCCACTAGCCTGTCTTCTGAACTATGCTGGTTTTGCATCATTTTTGGGAAGGGTGAAGGCAACGTTAGAGAGAACAGCTGAACACAGAAATTCCAGTGCTCTGCACATGCTTACCGAGGACCTCTTCCTGTTTTTAGGGTCAAATCTGCCAGGTAGCCAACAGTAAGGGTGGCCACTTGACCATCACTCTTTGGATCCAAAATTTGGGTCAGCTAAGCTCAACAAACCTGCATTTACTCAACAGTGTGCAAGGGCTCTAGAGAAGCCTTTCTGTTCATTTGGGGACCTAGTATACATACCAAAACAGGAATATATCTCATTTTACAGACCAGCACATACATAATAAACAAACAAGTATCAAAATACATATTTAACCTTCAGTGCATAAACATGTGATACCAGGGTAAATAGTAAGTGGTCAGAATTAACAAATTATTCACCACTAAAAGCTCAAATCAAGAGAAGACAGGGGTGCCCCCACAGTGCCAGGGACCTTTTGGAAGGAGCTCACCCCAACACAGAAGGCCTGGCATTTTTGATGGTGTAATTCCAACAACAATGCTGGTTTTAAGGATTCGCCATCCCAGGGCCAGAGCCTGCCCAAGTCATTCCAAGTGAAAGATAATTTCATCCCTTTGAGTGACAACATTCACTCAAGTCCTGTCAGAGCCACCTGTCTTCTGTTGGTCTGGGTCATATCCTTACCTCTATTTAAAAGAATCCATTGTGAATATACCTAGCTCTAGATCAGTTTGTCACCCATTTACAAAATATATACACATATGTTAAAAAACAAAACCAAACCAACCACCAGCCTGCCTGCTGCCCTCCCTCTCCCCCCTCACCCAAACAAAAACCCATTGGCAAGACCTCATGCAGAAATTAGGTCCATGGGCCTATCCCAATGCACGTGCTCCAATCCCAGCGGATATCAGTGTCTCTACTTCATCCCACATGTAGTGCAAAAGAAATGACAGAGTAGTAAAAAAATACTGCAATTAAATTCATATTGAAACTTAAAAACCATAATGGAAATCTACTGCTGTCCTCGAGCTGATGGCATGTGCTGAAAGACAAAGAGAGCTCCGAGGAGCATTTCTGACATGACCAAGATCACCCTGCTTTAGAGCAACGCCTGTTGTTCCAAAAAGGTTTTTTGCAAGAAGCTATGGGACAACAGTGGTTAAATTTTATGCACAAGGAATTAATTCTGTACCTCTATGCAAAAGCCAACTGCTTTAGACTAAAGAAGGTAAAAGCTGGTTCTTGCACTGCATGAATCAGCTGCTAATGAACAGTAAGTAATTAACAAAACTGCAGCTCTGACATATGTATAAAAGAGGCCTTATTAAATATGAACAACACTGAGGTGGTAAATAGTTTGGTATAAAATGCAACACAAGTGTACAATTTAGTTCCTGGTTATCTTACAGCTAGAATAAAATACTCCAAGTTCCTATTCTCAAAAATGTTTTCTTTTGAAAAAATCCATGAAATTCTATGAATAGCCTCACTTAAATTAAGATACTGTGGGCAACTGAAAGAACAAACATGCACAGACTGGATTTTTAACAGAAAAACACATAATGCCTTCGAGTTTTCGGGTTTTGTTTTTGTTTTTTTTAAACATTCGTATTTAAATTGATAGATGAGATAAAGATGCCACACAAAGTACAGTGGTTAATCTGAAGTCCCATGTAACAGGCAGTTAAGTTCATATTTAGATAAAAAGGCCGTTAAACCTATTTACAATATACACAGTTGCTTGCGAAGAAGGCAGATTTACAACTATCTTCTAAAAAGCCTTGCCCTCCCCTCCCCCCAGTTAAGATGACTAACTCTACAAAAACAAGACAAGAAGGGGTGTTTAGGATAAGTGAGGATTTTCTCAACAGCCACATCAGTATGGGCTTAGGGGCTGCCAGTTCTGTTGGATTTGTGGTTATTAACCATGTCTTCCTGGGCCTTGCTCGTCTCCTTACGCTGTTCACCTCCTCGTCTGCCTTCTGTCAACACAAACCAATGCAATGATCCCTTTTTACTCTTAGTGCTTAGAATACAGTATAAACATAAGTGTAAACAGACAATATTCCAATTCCTTCCAATGCTCTCCCTGGTTCCTGGAGTGACAGTGGGACTGGATGATGTTTGCCAGGCTCCCATCAATTTCTGGGCCCCTCCTCTGAGCCCCGCTCCTGCTGCAGGTTGTAGAAGCAGTTCTGGCACACTCTGACTGGTGATGAAATCTTCAGCCGCTTGATTTCTGACTGAAACCGGCTGCACCTGTGGAGAAAAACACAACCATCACTGAACACAGGTCCTCTCCCTTTCTACCCATTTTCTACTGAGCTGTGGGAATTATCACCATAACCTCAAACACCAGAAAGCTGTCCCAACTTACCTTGACATGGAGATGCAATGCAGTGTGGCAGAAGCAGAGTAACTCAAATGATCACCACAGAGTCAATGCAAGGAGACTGTGTGACAGATAGCTTAAGAACAGCTGTTGCCACCAGTTTAGACTCAGATAAAACTAGAAACATCATCTCTGACCCAGTGGATCAGAGAGGAGACTTGTACTTCAGTTTGTGGGCAAGGGGAGCTCACACGCATCCTCCATGTGATACATCTGCCTGCTAGTGGGCCCTAAATCAGCATCCTCACAGTCCTGCACACAGTTTAAGCAGCCTCCATCTTTCACCAGAGTTCTGTGGTATTTCACAGCTTTACCCCACCTAAAATCCTGTATGGAAAAGAGCCCAAAGGAGGCTGTTGGCTGCTTACTTCTGGCAGAAAAGCTGTCCACAGTTCCTGCAGTGGTGCCGCCTCTCGGTGAGCGAGAAGCGCACGGTGCAGCCCGAGCAGCTGTCGCCACCCTCGTCCTTCACCCAGTGGTCAGCGGCAGAGCGGCCCGGCTGATCGCTCACAGACCAGCTGAACACCCGGCCCCGGCCGTCCCCGATCAGGATCCTGCTGTGATCCCTGCAAGGAAGAGCAAAAGCGTTCCTGCCACGACTCTGGCACAGACATCCATGCCCCATTTTACACGTAAAATGGTGAAGTACTGGCGTGGTAACTAACACCCCAATTACCCTGCCCTGAGAAATGGAGCTGCAACACCCTGTGCAACGCCGTGCAGCTGAACAGCTCTCTCTCTCTTCGGTGTTTTAATCTCAGTCCTTGAAGAAGGCAGCCCCAAACAGAAGCACCACAAAACAGCATTATGAACGGTACTGCTGCCTGCTGATGACACCCAAAACTTCACCCGAAACGTCTGAAGTGCTCATGTGCAAGCCACTCACTTGGAGATGCCGAGGGCAGTGATTTCTGCTGGGTGTGCGTTGTCTTTGCGATCAAATGCCGTGTGCATAGTTAGTTTGCTTCTGAACACCAGCTGACGCTCCCATCTGTATCCTACAAAGGAGTGGGAAGTGGGAGGGGATAAAGCAAATTTGCTCATCCTCACTTTTGTTCCCTCCTCCCCCAACATACTTGTAACTGCAACTTTGTAGTAAGAAAAAAAGCTCCCTCAGAGATTCAAGTTTTTCTCTTTTTCTATGACATTTCACTCAGGAATAAAACTGAGGGCTGTGCACGGTTTCTTTTACCTGGTTTGAGCTTGCTGTAGTGCCGTGCTTCAGCATAGCTGGAGTGGGGGTGGTTAACCTGAGCATGGGGATGCATTTTTGCTTGTCCCTCTGAATAATTCACAAAGATAAATCCATCTTTCTCATCCAAGCTGAGCTGGTCTGACCAACGCCTGGAGTCATCGGAGCCGCTGTCTGCTGACCACGCTGCTGCTGCTCTGGCTGACGATGACCGAGGCCTGTGGCTGGTGCTGCTTGGTTGGTTCTGGCTCTCCTGCACTTTGGTGTCCTGGCCTATGCATGGATCATCTACCTCGGAGTCACTGCTGTCCTCTTCGTGGGCTTCCTGCCCTGGATTGGCACAACAGGGGACAAGGGGCAGTTAGCCTGGTCACACCCTGAGGTTTTTCTCTATTCTGCTGCTGCACTGCCTGCAACCCAACAGGCACCAACACTGCTGAGAGAGGGACACTGCATGCAGGCATCTCAGAGCCTTTTCAGAGATTCAGCTCCTGCCACCATTCATATTTTTTGCACTTTTCTCTGTTGCCAGAGAATGACGCTCCTTAGCTGAAGCTATTTCCTACAATAGTCCCTCTGAGGAAGGCTATGATAGACAAAAGGTGCAAAAACTTCAGAAACACTCAAGTTAACAAAACCTTTCAGCAAAACTTTCACCAGTAAATACAGTCAGCTATGCTGAAACTCTGAAAAATATGATGCAGATTTGTTAATAACAGGACTTGTTAACACAAAAAAGCAATTACCAAAGACATTTATACTCCAAGTGACACTGAAAATAACTAAAAGTTGTATTTATATAATAATTACTAATGAGTACCATGAGATTCAGATCCAAATCCAGATCATATCTTCAATATGAAGAGGAAGACAAGACGGCTAAAGGACACAATCATAAAGCACAGACCAAAAATCTTCCAAGAGCAGAAAGGGATATCATTGCTTGTCTTGTTTAAGCTGTTCCATCAGTAGATTTAGCTTAGCTGTTATGCTATATTCCATTTCTTACTTAAAAATATCTAGCTTTGGACAATCCACTGATTGTACCAACAAAAAAAAAAAAAAAAAAAAAAGAGAAAAGTTCCACCTTCACAGAAAATAAAAGCTACAATGGGCAAAATTTTTTCCTACTTGTAGCAATAGGAAACTAGCATAAGCAAGGTGGTGACTACAGAACTGAGATGCTCTGTTCATTGTGCCCACTGGATGTCTGCTGCCTTTTGAGAAAAAATCCCCGTCATTCCATTCTGCACTGCATAAACACAGGACTTCACCTACCTATAGAAAAGACCAGATACAACAGGGAAATATCAAACACTTGTCAAGTGAGAGGCATACCTATTCGTGCTTCCTGGCAGTCCTCTTGCATTTCCAGCATCTCCACAGGCTCTGGAGCTGGTGTTTCTGGCACTTGCAAAAACTCCATCCGCCAGAACTGGAGAACAGGGGATAAGCAGAGTGGCATTACTGAGCTCTTGATTTTTTCCTGAGCTACTTGTAGAGTTAAAATGGCTTAGCAGAACTGTGTATTTGCACTGGTAGCATGAAAGGCAGGTCACACCTATATACTAATCCCTGGTTTTGAGGACTAGAAGCCGTAAGAGGACATCCCTGTTCATGCCTGAATCCACTCCACACAGCTGCCTCACCAGCAGACTCTGGTTAAGGCTGCACACAAAAGTACTGAAAACTGGGTCAGACTTGTAGTGATCAGAAATGACACTAAGTTTCTCTTTTCTTTCTAGGCAGCAAAATGAATTGTCTCAAGGTGTGTGAAACTAAAATGGTGAACCAAAACAACAGTTTCCAGGCATGAAAGCTGGTGACCAAAACAGAGCAGGAAGGAAAATGTATCAGCCCTGCTGACTACTGCTGGTTACCACATCCCAGTGGGGGCATCAAAAAGGAGACAACTGTTCAGGTGAAACTCCCAAGCACAGCAGGACTGCTTTTGGTCCTGGCCAGCACACTGTGTTGTGCTGGATACTCTAAATACTACTCTGGTATCCTGGATTCTCTAAATACTACTACCACCAAGGCATAAACTTCATTTTCCAGGCAGCGGTTCCCGGTACTTACCCGGACAACTCCGTCCGAATGCCCCGTTACGATGACGTTCTGGGTGTCCCACTCATTCATCTCTGACACAAAACAACACATTATTTGCTGGCTTCGGCCAGTGAAGGTGTTCACACTCGCAGTAGGGCTGCCATTAATGCTCCACACATGGATGTAAGTGCCAGCACATGATACAATGTCTCCCTGCAAAGACAAACAACACCTCCAGATTTCAATACAAAGTTGCAGGTATTCTTCAGCAAAAAAATATAAGTCAAGTTCATTTATAAGCCAAGTTGCAAGGCTGGCGCTTCTCAGGAAGTTCTATTCAAGGGAAGTCTGGCCAGCTGAATAAACTTTCAGGATTATATACATATTTTTTTAAAAAAACCCTCTACCTAGAAAACCACACTTAGTAGCAACCTATTTGTTCTATTTACAGCATAGAATGAGTTGACCAATTCCTCCACTTTTCACAGCATAACAATCCTATTTTTAGTACTTTCAGTTTCCAAAGACTGCTCACATTGACTCCACTCTTTTTCACAAATATGTCTCACCTTAAATTTCATTTGCTTCCTTATTGGGAACAGTCCAAACTAGTGCAGAGGGAAACAGGAGCTGCAGTCTAAAGCGCTGGCAGGGCTACAACCAGACCACCAGCAGCAAATAAACTGTGCCACTTGCTACCCCCTGCTTGCATTACAGTCCTCTCTTGCCTTGACTGCAATCACTGCATCTGCTCCAGCTGCAACAGGGTCCATCCAGCCCCCATGGCCATGCATGGGAGCTGGATAAATGGGACTTGTAACTCACAGGACCACCAGGGACTGAAGCTTTTAGGATATGTCTGTTTCTGCTACAACTAGCACTATATTTTCACCCAAGGTATCCCCTGCTTCCTTTAAATTCAGCTTAAGACAAGAGAAGTCAACCGAGGTCATGTATCAAAAGCTCTTCTTAGCTCTTGTGGCAGGTCTGGCAGCTCACTTGGAATGGCACACTAACTATACTGCTTCCAGCACTGTTAATAACCTCTTCTGAGCTCTAGCCATTCTGCATGGAATGCACCCATGCATGGCTCTGGACAAATGACACAAATTATTCACTGAACCAGTTGTTAATCAGTTTTCAGATGAGTTATACAAGTTCTGCCAAATTAAGAGGAGACCCTAGTGGCTTTTTTCCCTTTAGTTTAATGATTTCCGGCTCTTGCAACTGTTCCCACTGCAGCCTGGAGGACAGAGGTTGGCTCTCACCGTTAATTCATTTATGCAGAGTGCTGAAATTGGAGCCCTGTGCCCTCGGAGCTGTGTCAGGAAGGAGAGCTTATTCAGGTCCCAGATGATGCAGGTGCGATCCCGGGAGCCACTGACAATGATGTGATAGGCCAGCGACGCCGTTAAGCACGTGACGGTGTCAGTGTGACCCAGAAGTGCCTGCAAAACACAGCCAGGAGCAAAAGTGGAAATCAGGAAAGAGCACAAAAATTCCACATCAAACACTCCTACCTGAAAGGTTCAGATAACGTAACCAGAATATCTTATCAGAAGATCAGCCACTTTATAAATCTTCAGTTGATAACTATCTCTGTAACTGACAATGGTAAAAGTAATATTTTTTTCCATTTAAAAAGAACTCTGACAAAACAAAATTTCAAGGGTCTAATGTTACAGATCCTTCCACTGAAGAAAACCCCATTCTGCATCAGTAGCCTGTTCACAAGGTCAGAAAGTGTTCCAGGCTGCACGTGAAATTACATTCTGAAAATAGAAGTTAATGACTCCTATAGTAACTGCTGATGACTGAGAGAAAGACAAGAAAGAATTGTAACCAAAAAGGCAAAGTCAATTGGAAGGAGGAGAAAAATATGAGCACCTACTCATATTAGGCCCTACTTTTACATTTTAGGCTTAATCTAACTATTGGAAGAAGAGTCTGAAATACAGCCAGATTACTGCACCTTACTCGATTAAAATGGACCCAGTTAAAATAAAACTTGCTGAATACAAGTACGCTGCCCCAAAATTCATGAGAGTGTTTTATCTTGTACAGTTTTTAAGTAAAACACTTCAGAAAAGCCGCTTTGGACAGTTGACTACTTCACAAGGGAAGTTATTTAATAATTTTCTAAATTCCTTTTGATAAATTTGAGGAAAAGACTTCCTCTAAAAAAAAAGAGTCCTGCTATTAAGATGCTAATGGAACAGTAACACAACCTATAACAATGATACACAGCTGCTAGAATATTCTGAGTTAGTTATGGTTGGGTATTTTTGGTTACTGGTTACATTTGATGGGTTTGGTTTTTTAGTAAACACACAAAACTTACTCTGCACTTAGCTGCAGCTGACTTTAAAGCATGGATACTTCTTTTGGATGAAAAAGTGATGTAATTAACTAATTTTTTTAAAAAAATAGGAAAATTAACCTTTAAGGCAGCCTCCTTCCACTGTCCTTCTTGATACAGTTTTTAGATGGGGGTATTACACATAACACTACAAAGCAGATTTCACAAACTCACCTGTATAATTTTGTTAACATCACTACCAAATTCCCTTTCTTTCCAGAAAGCTCCATATGATTCACTATTCTAATGAACAGTGGAATTTTAAAGATCCCACTTTCAATGCAGATCACTATTTCAACTACTCCATTCTCCAGAGATCTGCTGGACTCGTGGTTTCAAAGGTGAGGAACACTCATTATGTAATTACTTTGTTCTATAACAATAATTTACATAAAAGACAGTTCTATTGGATTTTACCTGTTTCAGTGTGAGGGCTTTAGCTTTTTCTTTGGAGACACCCATTTCCCACACACACACTGCTGTGCTTGTTCCTCCAGTGATAACTAGTTTGGGGTTAGGGCAAATGGCACACAGGATCTGACCCCATTCTGACAAGCATTCATAAACAATCACAGCCTGGAAACAGAAAAAGAATTACTTGCAGAACTAGTACTTTGTAGGTTAAAAAATAAAAACCTTGCACTCATTAAGTCACTAAGACCAAGTGAAAAACTATTATGAGTTAGCATTATTCTGCCAGCATTCTGATGAAGACCCTCAAGAGGGAGCAATAAAACTGATGCAGCAGGAGATTATTTCATTCACATGTGAAATGAATGTCCATTGTTAGGTTATTATTCACTATTGAATACTGAGTGCTGGAACAAATTTCAGATTACAAACCTTGTCTGACTCATAGGTACCCAGTCTGCAGCTGAGGTCTGCATAGCCCCAGGCAAACGTTTTATTCCACGTGGGTGGGATGAGAACCTTGTTCTGTTCTACTGCCAGAATGCCTTTATCAGTACACACAATCTGCCCCACAGGCTCCTTGAGCTCTGAAAGAGAAGATGGGGTTATGTTTTATTGATGGGAGAGACAAATACTATCTGATCCCTTTAAGTACCTGCTGCTCTGCCAAGCAAGGTCTCTGTAGTGGCTATTTTTACATTCTTTGCTTCAGCTGCAGTGATGGCAACTTATGCTCCACTCCTAACAAATGTAGAGGCAAATATAGATCAATGCTTTCTAATTTCCTGACTTAGAGAGAATAGAACATTCTTCTCTCTTCACAGCAAGGAGCCACAGATTCCTTTACTCAGCTAGGAAACAAATCCCTGTATAGCATTTACCTGCCTCACAGACAATTAACTTTTGTTCAGTCCAATGTCAGATATGAAGTCAAAACCCACATTCTTTTGTCTCAGTGCAGCTACTGACACCACACTTTCCTGACAACATTCCTTAGTATTTCTTGGCATTGTGATAAATAATTATTTTGCTGTGAAAATCACAAAAAGAAGAGGCTATCACAGGCCCAGAAACAACATACTCAGAATGCTGCTTGTTAAATTCAAACTTATAAAGAGGTGCTTGGGCTTCATTTTATGCCTCTATTTAAAAAATGTCATATTCAACTGGTGCAGGTATTAGTGTTCCCCAAGTTCCTTTAAGGTAGCTAAGAACAATCTTACAGCATTAGGATATTTTGAATTTGTCTCCCTCACAAAACTATGGGCAGTAAGAATATTAGAAGTAAGAAAAAGATGGAAAAGTACTATCTTGCTGAAACTCTGAATGTTTGGACAAAGAAACAGCAATAACTACTGTGGTTTAAAGTTTACCTTTCACTGGGGCAAGAGATGGCCGCAGGTTGTCCAAATGATGGAAAAAGATCTTGTCACCTGTGGAACCAGGGGGCACAGAGGTTCCCACAGCCTCTCCATTCACACGGCTCCTGACACGCTTTGGTGGGTGGGGTTTTTTGAAGAGCTGAAATTCATCAAGAAACAAATGCTCATCAAAAATTACAGGTTTACAAGGGCACAAGCTTAAAAAGATCATAAATACATCCAACATACCTTCTAAAAATTCTGCAGGTCAGCAAATGTTACTTTACTGCTCTCACTATTCAGTAATAACTCATAGTGAACATTTCAATAAACAATATGAAAACCAACAAGGAGTGAAGTTACTCTGGGCCCTCAGGCTGTGGCCCCTCGGTACCCTCACATTGTCTGTGAGAGCTCTCTTCCAAAAACACCACCAGCACTGCAATGTTTTGCATCACAACTTTTTACAATATAAACCCAAACTGCCAGGCACATTACTAGTGGAAGAGGTGGGATAAAGAAGGTACATGTTACATCATGCAGGAAAGGAGTGCAAAAATCTGCAGAGGCTGTGTCACTGAGAGAGCCTGCCCTGGATCCCCCATGGAAAATAACAGAGGGGAACAGCAAAACTCGACAGTTACATAAAAATGTGCTCCAAGAGCACTCACCACCAACAAAGCCTTAAGGAAGTTTTGAATTTCCCAAGTTTATTGCAGTCTATTTCCAGTAGCAAAGCAGCATGTAATTCCTGGTAGATTTCACCACAGGTTTGTACCTAACTAGCATCTGAAGATGCAGGCAGAGCTCTGGACTCAGCTGCAGTGCGTTTCTATTGCCCAGCCCTCTGCCACAGTCCCTGTCTGTCCATCTGGCTTTAGCTGGGCCACATCTGTTTATCATCACAACACAGGACTGGCTATTACATAAGAGGAGAAAACCCTACAGCCACTACATAATTAGATAATTGAGAGAAAGGAAGGGAAAGGAGAAAAGCCACAGAAGACAGATGAGCAGTTCTTAGCCTTCCTTCCAAGCAATGAGAGACAGCTTTAAGTGGGTTGCCACAGGAAATATCCTGTGGCTCTCCTGAAACATGTGGTGAGAGTTGAGTTTAAGAGTTTCCAACACATGGCTTGAGTTCCCAGCAAATTGCTGAAGGTATCTGTGGCTTCCACCAGATCTAGGATTGGAAATATTCACCAATGACATTTATGATTTTCACTGGATAGCAAAGAGACTCCAAAGAAATGCCCACTAAAATACCCAACTCAAAACAACGAATACTGAGACATCCCAAACCTGAACCCCCCAGATTTAATATTACATTAAATTATTTAATGTAGTCTCTTGAAGAAAACACAACTTTAAAGCTGCACCAAAAATGGGTCTTTATAGCTCCTTAACTACAGCTGTCCTACCAGGCTGAATCACCTATGAGAATGGGATAAAAAACAGGAGTAGAAGCTATTATAGAAATTATTTTATTACAGGGTAACTTCAAGTACTTTAGCACTAGGCATTACTTTGAAGTTGCACTTTTATTCCTCTCCTATGACTTTGCAGAAGGAATATACTTCTCTTGTTTTTATGCTGATTTTTAGAGTTGAGCCGTAATTTATTATGCCTTTATTTTAATGATGTAAAGAGGAAAAAAAGACATTTCAGATCTCACAAGCAAAGCCCAAAGTCAATCTTTGACGGAAACATAAATGATTTCGTATCACTGGAAGAATATTTATGAATAAACACTCCCAAGAAGTTTCACTCCTAAAACACCTTCCTGTTTTAGATTAACACATTTCAATTAGAGTGGTAACTGGAAAAAAGAGAATTCTACAAAGGGTATACCTGCTTTGGTATCTGTCCAAAGTTATTAATGAAACCTATGGTAGCTGTCTCTTTCAAGGGATCATTGATGTTATATATGTCCACTTGTCCCTCATAGAAGAGATGGTGAAAGACATTTACAGCTTCTACTGCAGCAGGACCTTGCTGTTTATAGCCAAAGATCAAGTCAATCCACTCATGCAGGTGAGCACTCACAAAGTCACATTCCAGAGCCTGAAATTCAGAAGGCATGCATTAAAATGAGACAAATTGCTCATTGGTTGAATTTACTACACTTGTCACAAGGAGGAATGCAGAACATGATTTTTGTGGCATTTTGATAAAGCTTTTCATCGAAGCAAGTCTTGCTTCTAAGTAATCTGTAGCCAAAAAGGAAGGAGAGTGAAACACTGGTTCTAAAGACCTTGGGAACTATCAGACAGCAACCCTGAACTCACAGACTGGCCTGTGACTGCATAGATTGAGCTTGGATTACTGTACAAAGTCCCAACAGACATTTTCTACTGTCACCATTAAAATTCAAATTACCTCCCGATGGACTCTGATAAACTCACGAGGATCTCCTTTTGCCCATGGAGGGAGTATTACATCACCAAGTTTAGTGCCATTTTGTTTACAACCTAATCAAAAACAAAAAGAAGGAAAAAATTTAGACAGAAGCACTGAAACTGAACTGCAACAGCAAAGGTGAAAAAGAAGTGGAAAAAAAAAAAGAAAAAAACCAAATTGTAATGTCTTGTGTGTATAAAGGAAGACATTTCAGTCTCTTCTTTAAAATACTATCTTGGTTTTAAATGTCTGGCAATAAAACATGAACAATTCTACCTCAATTGTTCACATAAGATTGCTTTCAGGAGAAAGAATCCAAATACTCCTCACTAAGGCTTCTGAAGAGGAAAATAGCATTGCATGATAGAATGAAATTGTCATTTTACTCCTGAGAGTAGTCTGTACTCCTGTGATGTGTAGCCAAATTCTCATTTCCTAACAGTGCAGAGCTAACTGGTATCCCCCACAAGCTCCATGCCCAAGGATACTGGCAATCCCCCTGATGTGCCCATGGCCTGGGCACCATACATTCACCCTGTCCTGGAGAGCCCTCTTCTCACTCTGGACATTAAATGGTTGTTGTGAACACCAAAAATACGTTGGGTAAAACTCCTCAGTTATATTCTTGTTCCATCACTTGTTGTCAAGAGACAATTCCACACTTCCTATTAACTCAGAGGAACACCAATAAATTTCCAACTTTACAGAGACACACACAAAAAAAAGAGTGCAATGCTCCAACAGAAAACTTCACCAAACTTCAAATTTTCCTTTCTTTTCACCTGGAAGGAAGGGGAGCAGGATTGCTACAAATTACCACAATCAAAAGTATCTCAGCATTTGACAATTCTTCCTAAAAAAAACCTTTTCTGCTGTTGGTCCAAATGCTCAGTGAAGAATTTCCAATGGTTACAGTCCAAAACTATCAGATACAAAGATAAGTGGACAAGAGCTCAACATTTTTTCAGTAATTCTCACGTTCTTCTGTGTAAAATATGGCTGGGAGAGGTTTTGCAGAGTGTTCTTTGGGTTTTGCTTTTCTTTTTTTGTAAGGTTGTGCTTCCAATTGATTTTGAATAAAGGCTTTGAGGCCATTAAAACCTAAGATATCATTAATTTTTATTATTGCTATTAGATTCACAGCACAGAGCTCAGAACAGAAGAGCTTAATGCCACTGTTAAGAGTGATACCTATTAAGTTACATGCATCTCCAACAAACAGATTTCCTACGTGACTCCTGTTGAATAATCACTGTCACAAAAGCTGTGACAATTCAAAAAACCTTTAGGAATATTTTCAAATGAAGTTCTAAAAGTGAAGATTTGTCAAACAGATTTTGAGAAGCTTAAAAAAAATAAACAACAAAGATGGCGAACACCATCATGGAATAGGCTATGTGGAGGAAAATGCAAAGCAGAGAAACTCCAAGTAAAACATGATTATCTGTGCATTTTAAACTGCTAAAAACCCCAAATTTGACAAAAATACACCACTCCAAATAAAAATCCTTTCAGGGACTAACTAGTTCTGCAATACTCAGAAGACACTTTGTATTAACTGCTTAAAATGAACACTCACTGCTTGAGAAGATATCTGAAGTCTGTCTGGCTCTGTTCTCCCACCCACAGCACTGCTACCAAGCTCTTCTTGCTTACCTAGGTCAAAATTGTTGGAATTGAGCAGGAACTCGGGGAGGTAGAAGAACTCTGGGATGAGCTCCTTGACGTCAGCCATGTTGTGCTTGGAGGCGGAGTACCAGGCCTCGCGCACGCTGTGGAACATGCGGTCAGCCAGGTCGAAGTGACCGCCCTGCCGGGCACAGAGAGCAGCACGTCAGTGGCACAGCTCCCTCAGCAGGGCAGCCCTTGACAGGAAGGCAAATCAGAGCATCCTCTGCCAAAGGAAGACACTAGAACATGGCACGTTTCTTTCTCTAACACCACCAATCTGCATTACTTTTGGGTACGTGATAACAGAAGATATAGATACAGATATAAAAAACTTAAAAGAGTTATCTGTCTGATTTCAAGTCTAGTCTCTTTCAGACAAACTGCAAAATATTTTTCATAATAAAACTTGTTTCGGTTTTTGTCTGCTGATACTTTGTTTTGTGTACATTCAAAAAAACATTCAAACTATAAGGAAAAAAAAAAGATGAATTCCATCACATCTTTTAAAAAGACACATCAAAAACCTGCCAGGCAATAAGAACTCTGCTATTTCTTCTATGATATTTGATGAAAACAAAGCTGACTGATCTTATCTCAGTGATGTCTGAAATACACAGCAGGCAGACAACTTGAAGTGAGGTGATGCAATTTTTTACCTGTAACCTTAAGAAAATCTGAGTAAAAGGCTCCATCCGGACAAGATAGGAAGCCACAATCATGGCTGAGGAATAGTGGGTTCCATAGTGATAAGCTGGAGTTTCCCCTGCAGATTAAAAATCATAAACACAGGAGAAATAAAGTAGTTAGGTGACAGTACTAATGGAAAAGAAAAAAATAACACTATATTTTAATTACTGTGTCCTTGGACGCAGAAGGCTTCATGTTTTGTCACCTGAGTTTGGCTGCAGTGTAATAGCCCTAATTCAACAGGGTTCCGCAAAGCAATACTGAATGCTTACTCATTCGTTATTTTAACTAACTGAAATGTTGCGCTGCAACTAGGTGATTTCTGCCAAAGAAACGTTTTTAAAAGGATCTTTTTTCAAATTTTGATCTTATTTTTTACTATAGATTTAAGATCTTGTGCAGAAATACAGATCAGAACAGTTGCCTACAGATTTTGTACAGCTTTTACTTTCTTAATTTCCTGGCAAAACATCTGCATAAGCATACTTAGAAAATACTAATTTGTTTCTAGAAATGAATGTCTTTGCCATCTACTGCTGTTTGACACAGAACAACACTGCAGTAGTTAAACAGGCCTCTATCTTCAGTGAAAGCACACAAGAAAACTTGTCTTGCCAAACACAAAAGCTTTATTTTCAATATCTAAGGAAGCTCTAAAATCAAGAATAGGTAACTTAATTGCATCTCATTCTGAGGCTTTTTTAGCTAAGAAGCTGCTGTTTCCTTATCCAAAAAAACAGGCTTTAAGATTAGAAATGAAAAAGCTAGAATACTGCTAATGCAGAAGTATTTGCATTCTTTGTATTACTAACTTTCATGCAGCAGCAATCAAACTGTATTAGCAGACACAGCTGGTTGTGTGCTTCATGTGCCTGCCCATTCCAGTCTTTAGATAACGTTAAACTCATCTAAATGTCCAACTGTTCTTTGTTTCTACATATAAACAAAGCTGTCATTTGGATTTAAAACATACCACACAGAAAGTAAGCCAATGTCATTTGTTATAATTTAGTCTTTGTTGGACAGTCACTAAAAAAACATGGCAGAGTTCTGCACATCCATATCCAGATCTCTCTACCCACATTATAAAAAAAACTTTGAGTCCCTCTCATGACAACAGGCACATGTTCCTCTGCTCTTTTTGCAGGATGGATTATTACTCACCATTGGGATCTTCCCAATCCTTGTACCGCTTCTTGTACTGGGCTAACCTGTCCTCTGTTTGAGCTCCCATGGGCTTGGCCAGGTTTCTGAATGTTTTGGGATTTGTAAGATCCAGCTCCTTTAAAATAAAAGAGAACAATTTTATAAACCCAAACCACATCCTTTCAACACTGCTGATTACAACCAACTAACACCACCTACCTCCTAAGGCTGTTATCCCTGCTTTCTATACACACAGCAAGTGCGGTGTTGGATATGCTTAAAAAAGCCCTTCAGTCTGATCCAAGAGAGCCAGTGTGCTTTATTTAAATCACATCTGGTCTCTGCATAACTTTTGCCCTTCTCCTCTTATCCTGTCCCCAGTTCCCCCTAATTTTTTCCCAAATACTCAACAGGCTCCCTAATAATACTTTAGGTAATGGTCTGGTTGGTGGCAATGGCTGTCCACAAAAGCATTAATAGGATGTTTCAGCTTTTTCAAAAGCAAGTTCTTTCACTGTGGGGCCAGATTTCATAGGAGCTCCTACCACAGTGTTCTGGACAAGGATGCTTTCTCTGTGGACTTAGCATACTTCAGGATACTCTGTTTAAAGCTAATGCATTTATTTACAGGAACTGCAGCAAGGCAGAGGGGCAAATGTCTCTCTGGATCCCAGCCCTCACCTGTGCACAGACCAACAACATCTGTAAAATCAGCACAGCCAAGATTTTCTAACACCCTCCCTGTTGGGAAGTGGGAGAAACAAAATAGCAACCAACTTATAAAAGATTACTAACAAAGCTGACAAGATGTTTTATTTACCTCTGAGTCATAATCTGCGAGGATCCAGGGAAAGACAGGGTACTGCATGAGGTCGTTATAGGATCTGCCAGCCAGGGTGTTTAAATGCATCAGGTACTGGAAGTTACTGATTTCTCCTCTCTTAAGGAAGACAGACAACAGCACAGTAAAGTTTTCACTTTACAACAATCAAATGTCAACCTGCTAGCCTGCTAATGTGCAGCCCTCCCAAACTTAGAAACTTGCTTCAATACTGAAATGCTCAGTCTACTTTTACTACAGCCCTTCCCCTGCATTTTCAACAGTAGAACCATTTCCTATTTGATTATGATATCATGAAATACTAAAAATTAAATGCTGAGATGCACTTTCTATAACAGCATGTTCCACTTGTTAGAATAAGAGAATGCAGGTTATGTGTACTGATTATTTATGTATCACTACAAAATGTGAAATTTAATACAAAATTTACCGCAACATTTTCATACTTACTTCCCATCTTTGGGTAACAGATTTTTCTCCCACTAAAGTGCTAAGCAAGCCAGATCTAGAAAGAAGAAGAAAGTGATTTTTTTGACTCGGCAGTAAGAGCTGGGTTACATCTACAAGAAAGTGATTTTTTGACTTGGCAGTAAGAGCTGGGTTACATCTACAAGACAATCCAAAATTTCAAGACTAAAAGTTATAAATTGCAACAATTAGAAGAACACGTCTCTTTTCCTTTTTGCTTTAGCAGTACATTTTTTAGCATTCTAAACACACTGTAAAGATTATGCATGTTAATTATGCAATTCAATGCAAGTGGTGGCTGATGAGTAAAATATTTTTAACAACTTGGATAACTCTGATGGCTTCAGCACTCCAATTCCTTTCAGAATGTATCTGTATACTGATAACACTAATTCTGATACTCTGCAGATAATCCTGGCATCAATGCAAGCATCACTTAATGGCAACTGATGAGCCACAGAGGTTGTGGGGAACAGAATCACCTACCCTTGCTCTACACTGGTGTTTGGTCTCTGCCCAGACACCGACTCCGAGCTGTCGGTCAGAGATGGCACCACAGCTAAAAACCTGCAGCAGCAGTTAAAAGATTGTGATTAGTGTTTCTCTCCTCTGGATGTCATCTCCTGAGAAGCAGCATTCATTTAGTACAGTTACGGACTTCCTTTGAGCAGCTCCACAACACCTCCAACAAAATTGCAGGAGTCTCTTCTCACTGAAGGCATGTAGTGCCTTCTAGTGGCTCTCTCCTGCAGCAGTAAGGCACTAGCAGGCACAAAAAAAGCCTCTGCACAGGTATTTGCAAACATTCATGCTAAATGTTCTGATTTATTTTACAATACCTTTGATAAACTTTGTTTCTAACCCCTTTCTGGAAAGCTAGAAGATAGTTCCGTCCATCTCCTGAGAAAACTTCAATTGCAATTGGCTGAAAACAAAGAGGACAAACCCATGTCAACACTAACTTATTTTCTTGTCACCTCTGAAGGTCAGGCACAGACCAGTTTAGTCATGCTACATGTGGATCTAATTCATGGTGAAGCAGACTTCGCTTAGTGCAAGCAAATGTTTTATTTTTGGACCACTGACACTGACTAACAGCCCCAATAAACTAAACCTGGGTAAGTTCCAACAAGGATGCCAACCTACATGCTTCAATTTCAACACAGTCAATAGCTTCACTTTCCAAATACTCATCAGTTATGTATTGATTTTAATTTTTAAATATTACATCGTCAAAACACTCCAAATATGCCTCCCCCTATCCAAATATGGTGTCCAACTTACCTGCAAAAGGTATCTTCTTTTATGCACCTCCTTGATATCTTCATATGCAAAAATGCTGCAAGTTCTTTTGAGTTGACTTGGACCTTGCCTTGCTCCCCTAGGTATGATTGGCTCATGCATCCTGTAAAGGAACATAAACAGACAAGAGAGAAGTGACTATAAAGAAGAGAAATTAAAAGAATTATCCAATTAATTCATATGAGAGTTACAGAAACAGATGATTTCCACAATATACCATACTACAAATTGTCCAGCACCTGAGGTCTTTCTGCATCTTAGATTATCTTGGAGCTGACTCCTCAAAAACCTCCTTGAATACCTCCTGCTCAGCTTGTGAGGATCAAGGAAAGCCGTTATGAATGTACTCACTTTGGAGGCAGTGTCTCGATGTCCCGGATCTCCCTGGTGGCTGTCATGGTGAAGCCATCGATGACGTAGAAGTGCTCCTTCCCAAAGAGCAGCAGCCCCTCGCTGGTGTCAAGGCCCTGAACCCGGGCACAGCGGTACATGTGCTGGATCTGGGAGGAGAGCAGATGCTTAGAGAAGGCAGGTTAAGGAGCACAAGCTCTGTTAGAACAAGTCCCAGACAGTGCTTTAGCACTTGTACATACAGCAAAAATCCTGTCAGTTGCTCCTTTAATCAGACCGAATCCCAGTGACTGGGAGGAGGTTGGATAAAGCCTCACTGGTATGATACCAGTTTATCCACTTGCACTATGCTGCCTTGAACATATTTTAAAACCTGCAGGCTACTCAACCATGATCACAATGCTATTTAATGGTATACTTCAGTTGGACAAAGTCTGAAATACCAAATACACAGCATGGTAAATGAACACTGATCTTGGGGATAAAACACTACTTTTCAAGGTTTCCCATTCCAATGAAGGCAACAATTAATTAGGAACATTGTGCCAAGTTCAGCACATATTTCTAAGGTTCGTTTCCTATCCAGATCATTAGGTTGACCTGACAACAAAGCAAGCACGGGATGGCTCATAGCCTTCATTTCAGGACAGGAAAGTATATAGGACATTTATTCATGCTTGGGACACACAGTGAAGAAATTCCTATGCATTAAGTTCTTAGTGTTTGAAATACACAGTACCTTCTCTCCTTCTTCTAGAAGTCGAAGCAAAGTTGTATTGTCGGTCTTCTCCTCCTCATCAATGGAACTCCCCTCAACAATTTGATCCTGTGATTGGTCCTGGTTCTCATCATCTCCTCCATCAGGAGCAGAGCGAGATCGTTTCAGGGGAGGCTTCACCAAGCCTGGAAAAGAACAAAGATAATAAGAAATTAACTTTGCAAAAGAGATAATCTTTCAAATTACTGATCCAATGCTAAGAGAGAAAAAGAAGACTCCTGCAAGACTTATGCTTGTCTTCATGCAAATGCATGAGAAGGTGACAAACCAAACCATCTAACCTTTGACTCTTGCAATAGTGTCCTCCCCATGCTCTGGCTCCTGCTGAGTTGTTTCCCCCACTGTGTTCTCCTCTATGGCATCCTGGAAGACAGCGGGGTTCCCGGAAGCCAGGCGCATGTAGTACTCCTTGCTGTCATAACTGATGGCTCTCCGGTAGCGAGCAGGTTTCTTGGGAATAATGGAAGAAATTGCTTGGTCAGCCAACTCCTCACTCAGTCCCTCAGTGAAGGTGTTTCAGGAACAGGGTGTGCAGCACCGAGTGATTTGTGCGTGCCCATCGAGTGTTTTGTGCGTGCCCATCGAGTGTTTTGTGCGTGAAACACCTTCACTGAGGGACTGCATGCCCATCGAGTGTTTTGTGCGTGCCCATTGAGTGTTTTGTGCGTGCCCATCACTGCATGCCCATCGAGTGTTTTGTGCGTGCTCATTCACCGACACAGACAGGAACAGAGACTCTTCAGGAGATCTGATCTGTTGGGTAATTTGCAAGGAGCTACAGAGCCACTCAAACAATAACGGGGTTGCAGAAAAGCCTGCAGATAAAACTACAACATGGGGACTAAGTGTAGCCAGTATGTCATGAACTGTCATAAAGGGCTGGGATTCTTGTGCTTAAGACTGATTGCTCAGAATGCCACTTCATCATCTTTTTACTCCCTACCGACATATGCAGTTTATTTGTCAGCCAGCTGACTTCTTTGTTAGGCAGTAATTTGAATTAAAAATTGCCTCAAGAAGATACAGCAATGCGGAAGCTAGTATGAACAAAAAGCACCCAGGGATTGGCTTTAAAATTCAAAAATTCTTCATTAATTCAGTAGCTCCTTTTTTTAACAAAGTTTCTGATGGCTTATGGCAGGAGACTGGCATGTGAATATGCATGTACTTGAAGTAATTCTTTGAGCATTGTTTCTAACTTGTGTGGTGTTTTTGGTCCTTGTTTTGTGTGTGTGTGTGGGGGGGTGTTTGCTTTGTTGAGAATTTTTTGTTTTGGTTCGGGGTTTTTTTTTGCGTGTGGTGTTTCCTTCCTCTTTGTCTGTCCCAACCCCCATCACAGGGTAATTCTTACATTCCTCACTTATTTAAGGAAGCAATATTCAGAATAGAAATCAAACTAACTTTATCACAAGTTGATGCTTGGGATGATGAAGATACTAAGAGGAGCAACACAGAAATTTATTATTCAGGTCAAATTGACTGCCCCCAAAAATCAAAAATTTAAGGCACTGTAATTTAATTTGGTCTCTTATGTTTAACCAAGTCTTTGCTCCTTACCAGCACAAAATTGCAACTTAAACAATGCTTAAAACATTTGTGAAAATAACCTATGTATAACCTACAAAAAGAAATCCTTTATAGTACTGCTAAGGTGAAAAAAGGAAAACAGTAACAATTTCTATTAGATATTTTGTATAATAGAATTACTTGCATTTATATGAATTAGTTTATTGTTGAAGCTAATTCAAAATGAGTGAATGCACATTACACACTGTATTTAGTGATGGGCAAGACTGCGACTCATAATTAACAGAGAGAGGCATAATACTGAAATGCTTGCAGAGAAGACACTTCTAAGCATGCCTGTTCTTTCCAAAACAGAATTCATATTTTCTACGCAAATGTGTGAAATTTATTAATAGCAAAATGGAGAAGAGTCAGCTGAGACAAAATAAATACAGGCTTTAATAAAAGTCAGCCTTTTAAAGTCCACTATGGCCAAAAAGGAGAACAAATGCTCCCCAGATCCTCTCTTAAAAGGAAACACTTTCCCAGTAAGTGCTTCCAAGTGAAGTGTTGCCCATTACTAAATGTGTTCCACTGACCAATAGTTTCAGGTCCCAAAGCCACAGCACTCCACACAGTGAGAACAGTGGTAGCACAGCCCAACACAGCCTGTTAGTGTGCAGCAAAGAAGGGAAGGTCTACAGAAAGTTTTATTAGGTGAAGGTTGAGGACAGCACAGTAACATCTTCTAATGTGAATACTGAAAAAACCCTTAGGTCTGGAATTATTTACTGAAAGAGCAAGTTGAAAGCCAAACGTAGAAGCCTTGTTAAGACTGCCTAACATGCAGGAGAAGTTGTATTTATTTTACAATCTTTTGGTCAGTGTACTTGTTTCTTTACCTTTTGAGGAATGGTATCATCAGATGTCTCAGGAAGTCTGCTTGAGAAGTCAGACTGGAAACAGGGCATCAATTACATAAGCATCAGAGAAAGAACACTTTTGAGAAGAATCTACAATGGCAAGTTCTCTACCGCATGTGAATTAGACTGTCACTACAGCTACTGTGTGACAGACCACAAGCAGGCAAAAATATATGATAGTTCCAAATTGATGGACTTCTATGTTTTCTCCAGTTTTTTAAAGAACTTTGACACTCAAGCATAATTTGAGGGAAAAAAAATCCTGCATGCCTAAAAAGCCATAATAAAGACTGCTTCAGTTATTGAAAATAGTGTTCCAAAATTAACAGGAACTAACTGCTAAGCTTTCGAAGGCCACACACGTTTCTGCTACACAGCCCACCTTCGTTTTCATGGATTGATGATAGTACATTTCCCAAGTGCACCCAAACCAAGGCCTGTAGCCTTTTTTCTTTTTTTCAGAACACTGTTTTCCACATTATCTAGATTAGGGCCAAGAACCCAGACTGAACCTCACACAATTATGGTACTTTCAGCCTCTGGAGGCTTGTGAAGTTGCCTGTGTTGTTTGTTTGCAGGATCACTCAGCACACCTCACCTTATAATTTCTTCAAGTTTGCTTCATTTTGAGCCAAGTGATTCAGTCCTTTCCCTAAATCTATCACAATGAACAACTGGACTTTACCAATCATTTAGAAAAAAACATCCAAAAACCCCAAATATATTTTGCACTAGGGCCTACAATAACCCATCCCAAACTCCTGAATGCTTACCAGCAAGTTTGTTTCCTGCTCAGCCTCAGGCATGTAGGGATACTGAGTATAAAACATGTCATTCCGCACCATCTTTTTCCTCATCCTGCAGGGCCCCTCAGTCATCTCCAGCATCCACTTGTCCAGGTGGGAGCCGATGGGGGGTCCCCAGAGGCCTCGCTCCCGCAGTAACTCGTACTCGATCTGGGACCACTCCTCCGTCACGTATTTCAATGCGTTCTGCTGACGCTGAACACAAAGACGCGTGTAAACGCATGGAATTTGAAAAATGATTTTAAGAATGAAACCAGAAATTGTTTTGGAGGACTTCCTGTCCTTATTTGCAACAGGAGAGAGAAGTTCAATGAAGCAAAGTTTGGTGGCTGTTTCTTTTTAACAAATTGATTTGAATGACCTGTTTCTCAGAAGTTATTTCTTCAGTTTATAGCACGTAGCTCAGCAACCAGCTTGAACCAAACGTCTTTGAGAATGTTTGGCAGACACCATAGGGTGGAACAATTTCATTCTTGAAGCACAGAGCAGCCACTTTCTATCACTGCATGATACCATAATGTTTTCTTTGTGCTACTATGAAAGTAGCATTTAGACACAATGCTTCTATACATCTCCTCTTAGTTTTTCTACAATGCTTTAGGAAGACAGTGTATTTCCAATTTCTCTCTTTTTGTTCCCTACTTTGGTTTTTTACACTTCTAAGGAATTTAGGCTTCCTTAAAAAAATTCAGATTTAACATGTGATATTGCTACTAGAGTTTTCATCTACAACCAGATCAAAATGAGTTTCCTCATTTGATTGTATCTAAAAACTCCTTAAAAATAACAACTGTATGTAAACATCCAAGCATTTCACCTATGAGAACCCAATATTTCACAAGCTTCATATTGAGAAACAGCATTGGTATAACCAAACAGGCCAAAGTATCAGCATCAGGTAATAAACACTGCAAGCCATCCATACCTCCTGGTATTCTTTATACTGCATATCAACCAGGTCCCGAACCACTGCAATGTGAGTAAACATCCACTGGGAAATTTCCTAAGACAAAAACAAGGTGACAGAGTAACACACTATAAACAAGAGTTTGTTTGAATGAAAAGCCTATGAATACATCACCTTGCTGAACTTGCTCACAAAGACTAGTTCATTAAAATAAACATTTGGAACATCCCCAAAGAGCCAAAGATTGGCACTGAGAAAGGCTTTTCCCTTCTTTCTTTTAAAAAATATTTTGTAGATGGTGCCTAGTTTGCTGGAAATCCCCAAGACACCCATCCCTCCTCACTTTGTCCCATGGTATCTCTGTTTCCACTTATTGCTTCCTCTCCTGATACAACCAGGAACAGTTCCTGTCAGCTCTGTTCGTTAAGTTCTTCCCCTTCCCTTTCACTGCATGCCTGCTACCCAGGAAAACGACTGAGAGCACTGAGAAGTCACCAATTTCTCAGAGCCACTAACTAATTTTCAGCTCAGAAAGAGGACTAGCAACATATTTTTCCACAAAGCTTTCAAACCCCTCTTTCCATCTTGAGGGCAGGATGGAAAAAAGGACCAACATCTGTATCACAGCTTCCATTTCAGTGCAGTATTGCAAGCTGAACTTTAGAACCAGACTTCCACAATCATGAACCAGAAGCAGCTGAGCAGTCTCACCAACAATGAAGGGTTAACTCTTGGCTTCATGTTATAGATGTGCAAATGGACCTACTAAATTAGGAAACACAGAAACAAGATGCCCAGTCTGAATAGTCAAAAAAGGGAAAGAAAACCAAGCACAAGATAATACTTCACACTCTGCAAGATTCCCCACCTTGGGATATTTACCACAAATCCTGAACACACATTGCTGGATTTTAGACTGCAGGTTATTACTTGACAGACATTACCTGTGTAGAGAGGTTGTGTTTACTCAGCCCACTCTCCTTGCGGTTTCTCCTGGAACCAGTCAGTTTAGAGAGGCCAAATCCACTGCTGACTCGTGAAAGTTTGGACTGTGTGGTTGGAACCAAAGCCTCTCCTCTACTGATGCACTTTTTCTCATGAGCTGAAAAACAAAGTGTTGGAAGCACTTTTTAGAGGTTTTTCTCCCCTCCCACCCCCAGTACACTTGGGTTTTTTTGATAGAATGACCTTTTCTGTTGCTTCAGAAAAGTGCAGCTCTACTCGAAGTATTTCTGCAAATATACTGGCCATCAGGGAGACACTGGAAACCTGAGCAAACATCAACCAGGAACACATAGAAACACAGAGACTGCAAAAATAAGTATTCCAGGTTTCCAAATATGTTTTCTGTACATCCAGGTTAACCTCAATTATTTCAGAACCGTGAAATCATCAAATGAGTCACATCTATGGAATTTCTGCTGTCTAAACTCTTGCTAATTCAGTCAAGCATCAGTTGATCTTTATTACACAGATGCAGAGCTAACAAGTCCACCAGGATTCCCAGATCTTTTTCCTGAATAATTGCTTCCCATGCTGGACAGATTTCCCAGCAAAGAATTAGTCATAGCATCACTGCAGCTAGAGAAGGACTGCTCAGCCACCCATTTCCCATCTCATCACCAGACCAACAGTTTGCAGGCTGCACCCACACATGCTCAAGAGGATCCCCCTCCCTGCCTGGCATATCTAATCCTGGGAATGGTAACAGAGGTCACCTCAATGCAAGGGTTCATGGGGAAGAGCTCAATGCCTCTACCACTGTAATCCACAGAATGCTATTTGCTAACTCACAGAGGGCCCTGTGTACTGGAGTGTAAGAATATCCTGTTTATGGTCCACTTCTAAAGGATTCTGTGTTACATAGTGCCAGTTTATAGAGTATTTACAGCTACAAAAAAGTTATGCCTGTATTAAAACATTCACTGCTTACATTTCATTCTGAGGAAATCCACCCTTCAGGACAGACAAATCCTCAGTCAGGACTTACCCAAATGATTTTGCCAACACTTTAAACTTGCTTCCTCAATGAAAGGTCTGGCAACAGTTATATCCACTTGGCCACGATCATTGACAGGCAGTGTCACTTTGAAAACTTCTTCCAAAACCTGTTTTTTACTGTGGATCAGCTCTGTCCACACCCTGTTTATGGCTTTTAAAAGAAGCTGGCGACCTGCATAAGTAAAAGATCACAAACAGCAAGCTCTCTACAGTGCTTGTAGAATTGGTATTTTTACAGTAGTGAAATGAATAATTTCTGTGATGACACTGTAGTTTCTTCCCTCTTGCATGATGTGTGAAATGCCTTTGGCCAGAGTGCTTTTTTTGCCATTATGCTATCAGAACACATCCAACAATTAATTTTGGCAGTTTTTTTCTCTGTGAATTTGAAATACTGTCTCTGATTAGTTGTGACTCATCTTCCACACCCATTTATTAACAAAATTAGATTGAGAAAACCTTACAGGAGCCTGTGTCTATAAATATATATATAATTCTATACATACATTACACTTCAGTATTTTGACATAAAATGTGTGCCAAAGTACCTGCATAAATATTAAACACACACATTTAAAAATCACTGAATACTTCCTTCCACAGCTACTTTATAAATTTCCTTTGAGTGAAAGATTGTAAGCATGCCAAAAAATAGTAATTGTATAGTTTATACTATATATTTCTTATCTTAAAATGAGCCACTTCTATTGCATTTAAAACAAACTGTGCATAAAAAGCTGTATTTCTAATTCTGGAGCATGTCCAGAAAACAATGAAGAGCTCTTACTATTTTAACAAAACAGTAATTTATCCTCAATGTGTCTATCTTGGTATTTCCAAGAATCTTTTCAATATATTTTTATACACACACAGCCCCACACCCTCCAGAAAATAACTAGGTAACACACACACCCCACTACTCCCTGCCCCAAGTCACTGGGGTAAAAGATTAGTGATGGCAATACAGAAGTGGCATTATGAGACATCTGTGGCTTTGTCATTCTCAGATTACCTTCACTGACATCTTGATTGTAGACTCCATCTGGTTCTATATCAGAAGGGATCATAATGTGCCAAGTTGTCATCCTGGCTTCTGCTTCCAATCCAAACCCATCAACGTTGCTACAAACACACAACGGATCAACAACCATCGGAATAAAAAGACACAAAAACCCAAGCCAAGATAAAGCATTTGACTGTATATCAGATTCACAAAGATTAGTACACACTACTACAGCAAAGCATTTTCACTTCTGTCCATTTGAGTTCTGATAATCACAAGGTTGAACTGAAGGTTTATGAAGGAATAATGTGCCATGGATACTGGGGTCACTAGAGGAAGATGGTGATATTTGAACACAAAACAGAAATGGAAAACACTTTATTTTGATGACTGTTGGCAAGTGTCTTTGGATAAAACACAAGTTGTGCATCTTCTTGGAAAGAACAAATCAAAATGCCAGGCTGACATTTGCAGCAATGCAGGAAAGTGGGTGTCTACAGCATTTGTCACAGACACCATGACTGGCCTTATACAATGCTATACAGAAGAAATACCAAGATATTCAAGTTGTATGAAATGATTCAACAGACAATAAATCCAGTGACAGGACCCTCTGACTATTAATTACCTAGCACCAGTGTTTCCTTCTATCTTTAAAACATTTCGATTTATAAAAGGTTAACAACAAAATAGTTGGATAAACACATTTGTCAGTATTTAAAAAACCTCTGAGGTAAAAATGTTCTGTAATTCCAGGATCTTCAAACCTAATTTTGTCTCAAAATAAATCTCTGAAGCTTGCTTGTAATTCACTGGCTGGAAAATTATAAACAGTCCTCCAAAATTTGCTGACTTATTTGCAAGGTGAGTACAAAAAGAGGTCATTTTAGTTCTAGAATGCACTTCTGCCTAAGATATTTACCTTCCCACATGCAGATTAATCAAGCAGTGAGCTAGGCAGCTGATGAACTCCTGATCATGATTTCCAGGTCCCAGAATTAAGTTCCTGTTCACAGTAAGGACCCTTAGGGAATCAAGGAGAGCCACCTGCTGAGGAACAGTTTTGTGCGCTCTTGAGAACTGATACAGGATGGTTCTGTTCAGGCAGTGATAAATGGCGTCCAGTGAGAGTCCCTGAGATCTTCTTTTTGACTGATGGGAAGTAAAGAAAAAACATGATCAGAAGTAGCAGCAACTCATTTTACTGGCACAGTCTTCCCTTGAATTGACCCAAGCTCATTTTCCAGAACTGCCATTTTACTGTAAGTGTCAATTCCATGAATTTCAAGAACTGAAATGACATCAATGATGAAACACTTTGAAATTTAACATCTATAAAGATGCTGCTGATTGCTAACAGTAAGTCTTCTAACAATCTCCAATAAAAATGTGTGAGAGAGCTTCCCAAAAATGTCAAGGTAAATTTGGGAACTTCTCAAAATTCATGAGAGGCATACTTCATTGTTTATTTTGGAGGATTTCTAAAAAATAATGTGATTTGAGAGCAGTTGTTACTCAACTGTTCCTCACAGAAAGATGTGCTAAGAAAGCTCAGTAAAGAGAGAGTGGGCCTGAGAAAGAAAAGCATACTTCTGTGTTGACCCAAACATGTATCACTAGCAGACTGTTTAGTGACATCACTTCATGCATTTCAACATAACCTGCAAAAACGGTTTTTCAGGCAGGTTAATACAACAGCCCTGTTACCTGTGCAATGAGCTGGATTATGAAGTCCACAAGAAGCTTGGATTCTTTGTTGAACATGCCCTGCCAAAGTTTGTCTACCACACGCTGTGTAAAATAAAACACATTGTTCACCAGCACTTGGTAGCTTCCTCCACTCGTTATAGGCAGAGATGCATCTTCACCTAGGTAACAAAAAACCCCAAAGTTTTCTTCATTTATCAAAAAAACCCATCTGCATAAATACATCCACAATTATTTATGCTTTCTAGATTTCCATAAAAGAGAAAGAGAGTCAGTCAATGAAAGCTAAAATCTCATGGCTTCCCTACAACAGGGCTTTCCTTTGATGTAAGCAACCATGGTTTTAGACTTTTATTTTATCTTTAAAAAATGATTCTGGATGTCTATAACATGATTCTGGATTTATTTTATTAATGCACTGCACCCACAGGAAGACAAATTACTTCTATGGCAAGAAATGGGGAGCCTTACAAGCAAGTTTGAACAAGAAATGCATCCAGCCCCTCATGACACCTGAGATGGAGGCAGAACAGCCCAAGAGCTCCTGGGAAATCCCGCAAGCCACCTGAAATGTGACTGGACCCCCTAAGCCCTGTAGTTTTTATAAATAATCTATTTTACAGCTTTGGCACAATCAAGGTAGGAAGGGAACGTGCAAGCACATCAACACCATTTACAAATCAAAGGAAAGGAAAGGGCAGGAGAAAAAAACTAAGATGATCAAGTTGCAACAGAACAGAACACCAAGAAAGAAAAAGTCACAGAATCAAAACCTGGTGTTCAAATCAATTGATCGATGATTAAACTTTGCTATATTACCCAATAAAACATCAGCTGCAAGTAGGTGGTCCATCACTCCATCCAAAACATATGTCTGAAACTCTTTCTGCTGTGTTCGTGTTGATCTTTCAGGAGAAGCCTAAACAAAGTTATTAAAATCATATTAAGATAATATCTCTGAGCAAAAAAGAAGGGGAGGGAGGGTGCTCTAGGTGATTTCCTCTTCTCTCAGCTCCCATCAACTACTTGTTTTTTTCTCATAACATTCTGTCTCAAGTATAAAGTTTTGGATTAATCCAAAAATTTAAGCATGCACGTCAAGTAGACATTGGCTGCATGCAAGTCTTGCAGAGTATGCACTATTCCTGTTTAAATCCAGGAAATTTATCATCAGCCATAACAAGAACTGCAAAAGACCACATTCTGAAAAGATGCATAAAACTCTCCACTATAAACATATGGTCAACCTGTGATCTCCTCAGTTGACACAAGTCACCTCCTTGAGTAAACAAAGGATAAATGGGGCAGATCAAACGTTCAAGTTGTAAAAAGAGAAATAACAGTAAGTTTATCAGTGTGTACCCACCCAATCCTATTTATGCTAAGGGGCCAGTAACACTGACAAGTGGTAAGTTAAAAGAGCTGCAAAGAACTGCAGCCACATGAATGTGGATTCAAATATGCCTCCCAATGTCTGTGGATAACTGCCATCTTCTGACATTTCATTTGGTTTTGCTCTGTGACAGCAGAGAGGTGCCTAACTGCCCCAGGAAATTTGTTAGGAAATATACAAGCATGGTCCAAAATTCCTGCAGCTTTCAAAAAAAATCAGGGAGACTCAGTAACACATAACATAAGAGGAGGTAACTAACAGGTAGGTCAAGGAGAATGAGAAGTGATATGAAGTGAACATTTCAAAATGTACTGTCTGAAGGTGTAGGCAGTTAAATAGTAACTAAACTCCTCACCTCCCTGCCCCACCATTAGCAGAACAATGTTTTCTTCAAGCATCACAAACTTCAGAAGTTGATTTACAGAGAGATAACAGAGTTATTTTGTGAAGTTTTATAGGATATGCCCCCATATGTCTTCTAATCTAACTGGCACCATCTATGGCACAATTTCTTTTTATCTAATATGAACAGAACAGAAACCCTAATATTTATGCGGGGGTTTTCTATTTTCAACGAAGTCAATACAGATGTCATGGTTGCAAAGGTGTTTAACCACTGAATCATACTCCACAAAATTAAAACTTGAGGAAAGCTACAACTCCTCATGCTGGTTTTCCAAGCCGTTAAAGAAAGGTGAACAAACTACTCTTTATGAAACAGTAGCAGTTTGGTGTTTTTTTCCCCCCCACTCTTATTTCATGACAATTCCACTGAATCTCAGGTCATCACTACCCTAACTTTGTAAAGTAATAGAAAAAAACATTTTAGGGAGATAAGGTGTCACAACTAAGCTTAAAAAACAAAACCGAAACACAAACCCCAAAGATACTCTACCTCTAGCAGAAGGTCCACCAGTGGAGTCTGTTTGCTGGCTGGTGTGAGACATAGATTATCAATGATCATCACACGCATGAAATCAAACACAAACTTCTTGGCAGGGTGGTTGGTCAGGTAGGTTTTGGTGCCCACATTGCAGTATTCTGATTGGCTCCTGTTCATGCCAGAATCAGCTGCAAAGGCTTTAAACTCTTCAGCTGGGGACCCAACTTCATCATCCAGATCAGTGACCTGTAAAAACCAGTAAGTTAAAACTGTAGAGATCATCTAATTAATGGCAGTTTCTTCACTTCTCTATTCTTTGCTTGTCTAAGGGCATTTCACTTCACATTTTGCTTCTTAAGAAGACTTTTTAGAAAATGATGTTCAGGATTATTTCCCCAATATGGAAGCATCCAGTTTTAGATTCCCAAGGCAAACAATGATCTGGCATGAGTTACGCTTCATGCTCCCTAGCCAACAGAATTACTTGGGTGATTTCTAGATACTTGGCAAAAATAATAAATGTTCTCATTAAAAAAAAAAAAAAAAAAAAAAAGTTTTGAAAAATATATTAACCAATGCAGTTAAAATAAAATCATAAAATCAAGACATAAGCCAACTAAAAAAGGCCATCAAGCTTACATAACGTAAAACAAAAAAGGAACTGAGCCTTTTTTTTTTCTTTTTAATACAATACCTTCATCAGAGTGCAGTTATGGGTAAGCCGGTTTCCCAAAAATCTCTAAAAGAAGAAGAAGAAAAAAAAAAGGGGTCTCCACAGCTTTCCCATTTCTGATGAACAGAAACCTTTGAAAGGCTAGCTCTTAAAGAGGACTGTAACAAAAGCACAAACAGTAATGAAAGCTGTCAAATGCAGAAGACTGACTCTTTTTATGCAACTCCCTCCTTTAAATGGAAGAGGAGACAATATGATTTCCCTCAACAGGCCTCTTGCATCACCAGCTTATATGTCAAGTAACCAAATGTTTTGAACATTTGGTCTGCTTTAGCAGGAGAGTGTTTTCAAGAAATTAAGAGAAGCCCAAATACTTATTCTTTCTGGTTTTAACAGCAATTTCAGAAAAGCTGAAAGGCCTTTTAAAAAGTTAAGAATCTTCTCTCATGGATGAATTTACATTATAATGTTTTGTTGCAGAAATCTGGTTGTGATTCAGGCACTGATTAGTACCACACAATTGGGCAGAGGAGTAAACCAATTTGGTGTGAGGAGCACCCTCAAACAGCAAAGAGCTCAAGTTGCCAGGCAGCTACACAGAATTTCAAGGGATCTAGTAGTTAAAGCCTGCTCAGAGATAAAAACCTACTCTAAAAACTCTGTACAAGTGAATGCCAAATCAGCATTACCAGTTTGTAAGTGGCACTTTCTTTTTGACAGAACAAGCTCCTAGAATCTACTTTAAATGCAAGTTTAACAAAAAAAGCAAAAAAACCCTGTCCTTATGAGACACTCACCAGCAGGCACTGTTAAAAATTAGTCTCCCACTTGTATTGACAACAAAAATAATAGCACACCACCAGTAATTATCTCCTGAAGTTTTTTATCATACTCTCCATAGTTCTGGCATTTAGCAACCTCTAGACTAATTATCTTTCCATGTTCTCAATAGAATTACTTTTGGCTAACAATATCTATTCCTTTCCATTCATACTCTAGAAATAGTATAATTTGCAAATGACACTAAGCTCAAAGAAAACTTCAGGAAGCAATGCACACTCTCTCCTGGCTTGAACTCGGCAGTTTCAGGAAGTACAAGAACATTGTTTTGTGGTTAAGCCACAAAAGCAGAAATGGGAAGTGTGAGGAAAAAGAAGTTTTAGGTTTCATGACATCCTCCAGAGTAGAGGGCTGACTCAGTCTACTTTGTCTTTGTAAATCTGAGCTAACATTTTTCATACAATTGAAAATAATGATCCACTAGAAAACAAGCAAACTGTCTTTTGCCCCTAAAATGCTGCTTTTGATCTCCCTGCACAACAATTGCCCTGCAGCTTAACACATTCTTCTCTCAGTTCCACAACCCAAGCACAAAACCTCTTGTGCAAAGTGAGTAGAGCTTTATCTTGGTATGACTGGTAATGAATAAATCCTCAAAAGTGACACTCATGTGAAAAATAGAACAGGCAAGTAGTTGCATTTCCTACCATCTCAGAGTAAGGTCGGATGTTGAAAGGAAACACTGTTGCTGCCAGCGCACACAGGAACTCTGGACTCATCCACAGGGAAATGAGGTCAGGTACATTGTGATACAAATACCGAAAGAACTGCATTAGTGTCACTGGGTATTCCCGAAGCCAAGAGCCTTCTTCCTCTGACTGCCAGGGCTGGGTTGAGAAACAAATACCAGATTAGCACAGACAGCAGCAATCAAAGAACTCTTACTTCAGAAAGGAAGAGCATGCTTTCAAGCACATCTCAAATAGCATTTTACAGCACATCACTGACCATAAGCTAAAATGTGTGCCCTATCATGTAATGACTCAGAAATATTGGCAAACATGACCAGCCTGGAGCCAACACATGCTTAGAGACATGTGCTGTGTCTTGTCTCACCAAACACCATGATGGGTCACCAGCAGAGACAGAACATGTGAAAACAGAAACAGGTACTGCAGCAGGTATACTTGTCCAGAAGATGCTTCTGGACATGTTACCTTGGGAGAAGCATGCAAGCAATAGAGCATATCACATACACATGACGACACAACAGGTGACAACCAAACAGGTGCTTTTTAAGCACTTCAGGAGGCAATTTTCAGCAGATAACACATTCTGGCTTCAAGGAAATACAAAATTTTCCCACTGAGAAACCAACTTTTCCTACTCTTGACATTAGACTCAAAGATGAGATGACGACACATCTCTGGCAGTAAATTCATTTCCTCTGGCATGGGGCTATTCATAGTCAGGGACTTCTCTGCATGAGGAAGGTTCACGAAGGAAATCTGCAACTCTCATAGCTCTGAGCAGATGGGATACAGAGTCTCAAACATTCTCCCACAACGTTAATCGGGAAAGAAATTCAATTATCTCTGCCAAGGACACTGTATCCTTCTGCTTTCTTGTTTTGTTTTAATTGCAGCTAAACAGAAAGCTAAGCTTTTTTGTGAAAAAGAAGAGTTAGTTTTGTGGCTCCTAATATTTCTACAGATACTGGAAAAAAGTAACATAGAAAAACCCAAGAAAATTACAATTTTCACCCAAGTATTATGAGCCTAAACTCACAGCTAATTTTGTCATGATACTATAACAAAACCTTGACCTTTCTAATTTGGCTTTTGACAATATAGAATACTTGAACAACACAGTATATTGAAATACAAGCAAAAATTTTTATGCTTACAGAATTCAGCATGCTCCTCAGCATTCCAAGTAACAAGAAGGCAGCTTCTGTGCAAACACTGTGTATTGAGGAGGTAACAGTGCCACAGGAGGCAGGAACTCCAAATATGAATGTCCAAATGGAGTCTAAATCGAACTGTAAGGGGTGAAAGAGAACAAAACACCTTAAATAATCTCTTTCTCTTGTGCAACTGTATGCTACTTTTTATTACAGATACAATTCACTCATTTGGCAGTAGATACAAAATTAGTTGTTTTACATCCTTCAAACTTTACCACCAAACATCATATGAAGGTCACATGTCACTAAAGAAAATTTCTTTTAACCATGAGCTAATGAAACTTCAGCTCTCATCTTCTCACTTACTTCTCTTTTCTCATAAAGTTTGCAAGTGTTTGGAAACAAAAGAATTGCTAGCACATGTGCTGGACAATCAACTTAGCTGACTCACATCTAGCAGGAAAACCCACATGGTATCCCACAGGAAAAAAAAATATGAACAACACAAACAAATCAAGTTGTAATTTCCATCAAGTCTAAACAATTATATCAATTAAAAATAAAAAGGGACCAAGCGTCCACCTCTAGCATTAAGAGTGCTACTAAGCAGTCTAATTTAGTTTCAGTTTAACAGTGTCATACTTCAATGTTGTAGGCAGAGGCATGAGTTTCGTGCCTCTACCTCATGGTAGCAAAGTGCTAAATGTGCTGTCAAGTATTCCTGTTAAGAAAGGAAGCAGAGGCTCCTTCTGGTTTGAAAGCTTTCCTTTCCAGGTCTCGCTGATAAATAAATGTTACCACTGCATCCATTCTAAATAGGCACCTTGTCTATCTGGACTGTGTGTGGCTTTTCTTCATAAAGCACAACCCTGAGGTTTCCCAGGACTGCTATAGGTCATATAATATCTACTCTCTCACTTCAAAAAAGCCCAAAATAGCCTGTTTAGAATAAGAACAACCAATATTTTTCAGCAACAACTGAGTTATCTCCCTATAAAACCACAGAGACTTTCTGAAATAAAAGCAACCTTGTTCTGCCTGTAACCCATGAACTCTCTTTAACACAGCAACTGCCCACTCCTTAAAACAAAAAAAAAAAACCACAAAAAAACCCCTCACAACCAAAGAAAGCAAGCAAAAGATTATGTTCCTTTCAGTGCTCACAGCATGCCAGCTTTAACTAGGGATCTGCTTCTCATTTGACCCCAAAATGGACTGGAGTGACACCAGCGAGAGCTAAGCCATAGCAGGCTGGCTTCTACATACTCCCACCCCAAAGAGCTTAGCACTAAATACCACATCATGACTGTGAGTCAGCTGCAGGGAAGAAGGAGAGAGCCTGGTTAATCCATCATTTTCTTTCATGACAGACAGAATTGCATTCACATCTTACTGGATAATCCCTACCTTGGCACCCTGATTACACTGGCTGCTGATGACAGGTGCACTGACCTGCAGGTTTTCAGGCAGTTCAGTGACTGGCTGCTGCAGGAAAAGGGCCATGAGGAGGAAATAGAGTGCAGGCACGTTTGTGTGCTTTGGGAGAAGGGACTGCAGAACAGGGAAGCCTGGGAAGTGGCAAGCATCCCGGTTAATCTCTCGCACCGTGGATCTGCCACCAGCGCTCCGGCCGACATTGAACCCTACGATAAACAAAGACACAAAGACAACAATGTTAAGAGAGAATTACCTGTGAGGACCCTTCCTGCTCACCTGGTGAGAGTCAAAGGGTACCTCCTCAGAAAGTAATGCTGTAAAAAGCAAATATGAGCATACAGACTATCACACACACATGACACCATTCTGCTTCAGAGGTCTCATTTTTTTTTAAACAATTAAAGGAAATTACCACTTCCCTGTACCACATAGATGACACTGTTCCATACAGACTGCTTAATGCAACTGCTTACACACACAGAGCCATTTTCTGGCTGTGACCAAAATTTCTGACTTTTAAAACACCCAGGTCTCTGAAAATAGATATTTTGCTGGCTGAGAGCAAAATATCACCATAATCTCAGTTACAGATTTACATAATGAAGCAGCAACCCATGGACCCTTTAAGTCTGTGGGCAGCTGATTTGTGTCCAGAGAAGTCTCAGGGGCATGTTATTTCAGATATTTTGTTAAAGATTAATCACCTGGTAGTAAGCATTAAATAGTCTTATTTAATTTAAATGCTGTCAGAACCACCTTTTGTGACTGTATTTCAACTTCTTCTTAAAGAAAAGAAATAAAAAAATACACCTAGGTGGCAGAAGCACTTATTTTCAAGCAAGGAAAGAGCCAGGAAGACAGTTCAGTCTCCACATCAGCACTGTGAGCCATTGTTCTGACACTGCCAGAGGTCAGGTGGTTTTTCTGAGGCTCAAGTACAGATACACTTTCCACCAGAAATTGACTTTTTAAACAGAAAACATCTATCAGAAATCAGACTAATGAAATCTGTGCTACACGGTTGCAGAAAGTCCATCAGTAACCTTCAACAAAAATGCTTTGTACTTGGTTTCATGAGAAATCTCGGAGGCAGTATGTTATGATTTATTAAAAACCACAGTGTACAAAAATTAGATATTCTGTCACTACCAGATTATGAGACTCAAGTTTAAAAATATCTTTTTCATCACAGTCTAGCTTGGGTTCAATTGAAGTGATACTATAACAGGAAAAATAGAGAAACTCAAAAAAAATGCTTTCAAATGTAATTGTATATCAAAATCTTACTTATAAAGACTTTGTTACTGAAGAAAATGTTTATGCTATTAGACATTTAAAGTACATACTAAATAAAGAATAGTCTATTCCCTAAAATGCCAATGGTTTTCAAGTTTTTTAAAGCACAACCATGCAAGGGAAGTGCATCCGCAAAATTGTTTCTTAAATAAAATACAGAACCTCAATCAGAATGAGCCAAACAACAGATTGTTTATTTTAACAATAAATATTTGCATGTATTTTACAGCTTCTGAACAACCATTTTCCTTAATCCTCCTAATTCATTGGTAATGCAAAGAAAGAACCATCCTATGCTTCAGCATCCTATAGCTGAATATCTTGAGGGATATATTGTGGCAAACAGTAAAAAGAGAGCTTTCTTTAAGCAAAATATAAGATACTATTTGAAATCTATCAAAGATACAAAGCAGAAAGAAATATATTTTTTGTTTTAATATTTTCATCTCAGGAAGAGCTCACTTCCTGAAGGAAGATCACTTCAACAACACTTCAATTACTTCCTTATAGTAAACCATTTCAGAAAAACTTTTAGTGCACTGACAGATCATGTACTGGTCTAACATAGACAGGTGGCTCCTTGAACAGTTATTTTAGGAACAACAATGAAGTTGAAAGAACTATTGATACCACTGCTCTGATCTAAAGGCTACTGAGGCTTATCAAAGACCCTCATTTAATGTCAATCAGTTTGCACCAGGGCCTGAATAGACATTAATCTGAAAAGCTTTATTTTATTTTGACTGGAAAAAAACCAGGTCAGTGGGAAATTGCCACTACATCTCTCTATAAAGAGCTGACAAACATTATTTCAAACATTTGGAGATACATTTCAGATAGCTCTGAGATGCTCAAAATGACTCCTGTAACAATAAAGCCTTATACACAATTCCAGGTCACAAGGGGTAATTGAGAGGCCTGATAACCTGGATAACTGAGGATTTAAGAACTGGAAAAAAAGCCATTAATAGAAAGCGTGCTAGTGTACACGAGAATGCAGGAGAGGGAAAGGAAAAGGAATGCTGAGATGATACTGTGAAAGCAGAAAATTCCAAGACAGCAAAAATCCAAACTGGTAAATCTGATGGACACAGTACTCACTAGTCAAAGCAGCTCAGATACAATATTGCACAATGCCCTATTAAAAGTAAACTCTACTGAATCTTTATTAGTTGTTTGCATAGGGTGCTGCTCTATGCTTCCTTTGCTCAGCCATGCCTGCCCCTGGGACACACTTAACCTTACCTTGATGGTTAGAGAAAAAACCAATTAGCTACACAGGCTTCATGCAGATGAGCCAAAGCTGAACCACAATGACATCTGTGTCATGTCAGTGAAGGGCAGCTCTGTCAAACCACTCCCTTTTGCCTAGGAAACCTCAGCTCTTGCTGGTAAGAGAAATCAAGCACAGAAGCATCTGATGGCAGCACTGACAAGAGTAACAGAAAGGCCTCAGCCAGACAGCAACCACACAATAACCCACAGCTCAACACCCCAGCACAGGTGTTCCCTGGAGTCCCTGAAATGCCTACCTAGCACAGTACCAATCTTATTGGTCAGGACAGAATCTGTCTGATCCAGCCAGCCGCCTCCACTGAGACCCTCCTTAAACTTGATAAGGATGGACTGATTACTCAACAGGACCACGAGAATTCGCATGGCTGCCGTGACTGTGGTGGAATGCAGGTGTTCTTCCATAAACATCATAATCCAATCAAAACCCAGGGTCTTGACCAGTTCTTCACAAGCCCTAAGTAAAGTGAGAGGAAAAAAAAAAAGTCACTTTTCACAGTATTTAGTTTCCTTCTAGACAGCAAAAACCAATGTCCTTCACTGCAGGGACTTTGAGTAGAAAATTCTTGGTTAAGTTTGATACAAACAAGAAATACCACTTATCAGCTCTTGTTAAATGAAACAGTTTATGTGCATTTGTTTAAAAGAAAGGAAAGACTAAATAGAGCTTCTGGGACTAGTTCCATTGCATGAGATTTTTCCAATTGGTGCTTTTGATAACAAATATGGAATTCTGAACTGAAATATTTTTGTTGAATAAGAAGTTATCACAAGTTTTCTAAATGAACTCGTATGAAAAAATGAAGGGAAGTTGTTCCTTTGTTTTTATTAAGGGAAGAGTTGCTTGGAGTAATCAGAAGGGTTTTTCTGCAATTTTAAGGGTTTGATAATCTTAGTGATAACTCCGACTGAAGTCGACTATCCCACTTCTCTAGAAACAGAAGTTTTCTATTAGACAGATTTGATTTCTTCTATATCCATGCATGAAGAGAAAACAACAAAACAATTCATGTATCCCATTTCTACTAGCACACCTGAGAGCAGTTCAGTGACATCTGAATAAATCATTCAATAGCTCTTATAAAATGATGCAACTCAACTAGTGAATTGAATGGAGGCTGTACAATTCTTCCCCTTGAAATAAAAAATTACATCCTTTCTCTGCCTCAGGGGATTTTTTTTACTTACTGCAAATTAACAGTTGTCTTTTCTTTAGATGTATAGAGAAGTTTCAGAAGGATATCTAAAAGCCTGTTCCGTAGTAGAATAAGATTAGCTGAAACAAGTCCTCCAAAATCATCCTCTGTTCCTAAATATTGGGAAAAAAAAACCCAACCAAAAAAAGAGGCGAAATTAGGAATTTGGAACTTGGGCATTTTAAAGGCTATTCATAAATTCCATACATAAGCAAATACATAGGCAAACCTGACCCCCACTCAGGCTGCAAGGAAGCTGAGCTAAAGTGCAAGCAGCCCATTATATAGTGCTGAGAAATGTCTGGTGCCTCCTTATCACTGTCACAAAGACTTTGAGCAGTTTGAAAAACAGGTGAAAGAGAATCATAGGTTCTCAGACAATAATCTGAATTGAGGCGGTCCCTATCTGTCACCACTCCTTCCCATCCCTCCCTTCTCCCACAACTGCAAAACATGGCAATTAAATTAACATTTTGCATTTTGACACTGGAGTGGTTGGGAAGATGTGGAAATCATAAGGAATAGATACTGATACTTCCCAAATTCCTCCAAATCTAAGAAATGGAGAGAAAAATTTGTTTCCTTTTCTTTCAACACATGCCCAAGCTCATCATCAGTTGAAAAACACATTTACTGCAATCAAGGCAATCCATGCAGCTCAGGATCAACTTTACAGCTATTTTGTAAATCCCACTTCCTGTAGCTTATGATGTCAAAGGAGGATCCTGCTTTTACATTTAAAGAAAAAAAAAAAACCAGCACAGCTTGAGGCAACATATGCAAAATGAAGAGAGACAGATAGATGGATAATTCCTGGACCAAGGTTTTGTGCACAAGATACAGACAACAAAGGATCTTCAATGGCAGAAATCCAATAGAAGTGGTGAACACCAGTAGCCTAGAAACCTCATGACCTTTGCCTTGAAAGCTTCTTTTTTCATTTCTGCCACACCCCGAATTTCTCCCCAAGGTTCTTCAGTCCCCTATGTAGGCAAAATCAGCTCAGGCTGTTATTAGCCTAGGGAAAAAAAACAAACCCAAACCAAACCGAAAGACTGAAAGCCTGTGGTGAGAACACCAATCTGAATCTCTTTCCAATACCCAACACCCTCTTTTTCAGGAAAAAGCTTAAATTTAATCAACTTTGAGACCACAAAAACAAAAACTATTCAGAAAGAACAGGTGAGTCACAGGAAGAAAGTGATGAATCCCACTGGACCATGGAATTGTTTGGGTTGGAGAGGACCTTAAAGATCATCGGGTTCCTACCTCTCCACCTTGGGAAGGGACACCTTCCACTGGACTCCTTCTGGTTGCTCAGAGCTTCCACCCAAACTGGCCTTGAATACAGCCAGGGCTGGGGCATCCACAGCTTCTCTGAGCAACCTGCTCCAGCACCTCACCACCCTCACAGTAAGGAATTTCCTCCTTATCTCCAGCCTTAACTCTCCCTCAGTTGGAAGCCATTCCCCTCCATCCTATCACTACGTGGTCTTGTGAAAAGTCCCTCTCCAGAATGTGCAGACTGCCCAAACCTTGTTCTTTATGACACCAGACCAATATAACTAAATGGAAAAGGAGAAAATCTCTCTCACTTGTCCCTCTGCACCAATATATCCCCAAGAGATGCAGAAACAGAGGTTCTTTGGATAATCCTATTTATTTGCCTGACATCCACTGTGGGACTAAAACATTTCTGTTCAAGGAGACTGATTGAAAATGTAATTGCACAAGGTAAAATAAGGGTAGAAATAGTCTCAAAACAATTCAATGTAAGAATTATTGAAGGATGGTAACATTTTTTTTTACCTAAAAAAATGTTACTAAGCTTAGTTAATTTTCACTTCCTCCACACCTGGAGGGCTGATGCACCTAGTAACCAGATTTTTGTCTTTTTTTTTTCCTTTTCCCACAAAGAAGCAGAGATGCATAGCTGATTGGAAGGAGCAAGTGGAGGAAGGAGAACAAAACCATACAGTGTTAAATGAAAGAAAAAAGTGTTTTGCTCTGCTGTGCAGCCAATACTGAAAACTAAAGCCCCACTAACTGGCAGCCAGGTTATAATTAAATTTCAACATTGTCAATGACACTTTTTCTACATTTTTTGTATTCAAGTAGAGAAGAGTCCACAAAGTATTTTATTCTCCTGCTTCTAGGTACTGTCAACACTTACCACTGTCAAGCTTTTCTTCATTGTTTATTTCCATGACCACAAACTTCTCACAAACCGCAAATGTAGGTAAAGTGGAAGAGATGAACTGTCCAAACCTTGATGTGTACAGAAAAAACATCAGTGATTGATATGACAGATGCACTCTCATCTATCAATAATTCACCTTAAATATAAAACCATGACACCAGTGACAGGGAGATACCCAAAAATGTCAGCTTTTTCACATCTGAAGATTGATGAAAGTGGTCTTCTTTTCAACTTACTGGCCAAAACACAAATTAACTTGCAGTAATTAATGGAATATTTGCAGACAAGTCTGCAGGTAAGGGTCCTTGAAAACGCAAGGGTTCAGGAAAGAGAACTGGGAGATACCACTGAGTCCTACTAAAAGGAACATCCCAGGTTAAAGGAGAACAAAACATTATTCTCAACCTCTTACAGCTGAACAATTATTACATCAAAACAGTGGTTATTCAACCCTGGAAGAACATTTATGCCTATAGCTTGAGGTTATGTAACACAGGGTCATGGTTTTCCATGACAAGACACTGATGTACCACCACTCCAAGAAAGGAGATGCAAAATATTCCTCTTTCCTCTGCAGCCAACCTGAAATGATCCCTAGCTAGTGCAACTTTTTTCAGCTTATGCAACATTTTTCATTTTTTACTTCCAGGAAGGAGACCAGGGAACACTGGTCTACAATCTGTTCTGTAATCATTTAAGCATAAAATCAAAAGTTTTATTCTTGAATAATTTTTTGTCCTGTATAATAAAAACATAGACAGGTAAGATGCTCAGGTTGAGGCTTCTGATACCTTTAATTGTACTTAAAAGTAAGAAGCTGAAAACACGACCATGCATACGCAAAGAGCTCCCTGCAAATTTTATCCATTTCCATGAAATGGGAGATGAAAAAAATCAAGTTATCAAGGAGTAAAACTATTCTAAAGCATTTAAAATACTCCTGTACATATGAATTGCAGTAACTAGTGTAATTTTCATCAGTCAGAATTAGTTTTAGTATATCTGACAGCCTTAAATACCTTTTCCTACAGTGATGATTAGGAAAAAATCCAGAACTAAACCTTGCATTCAAGATAGTGATCAAAACTCATTTTAACCAGAAGTATCTTTTTAGCCCCTCTCAAATAATATTCAGTGGTATTCAGGAGGAGTGCTCAGTGCTTTACATGAACAAAAGGGGCTGCTCAGCACCCTCACTTTTCACCTGTAGAACATTAAACCACTTTGATCATTCAACCATGCTTGGTCAGATGCAAACTGAAAATCATATGCAAATCAAGGCTTCAACATATTGCTGATGCCTAGTTCAATCTAGTTCATAGAGGAAAAAACAACAGTACATGAGCATGTCATGTTACACACTCCTGAGCAGCATGACCATGAAGTACTTTTGACCAAAGTAACAGAACTAAGAAAGACAGAACTATCCAGGTGTGGGCTACCTGAGTAGGTCATAGCTGCTGGGGAAGCCCTGAAGCAGAAAGCTCAGCACATTGCTAATTGCAGCAATAGTAGGCTGGGACAGGGACATGTCTCGAAGAGTCAACAGCAATCTTGGGATGAGCTGGAATTCCCTCATTAACTTGGCATTCTTTGCTGCTTCGCTGGAAGAAGAAAAGAAATGAGAAGGCCATTTCAAATTGGAGTATCCTCTAAATATCACCTAATCCTGTAAATCCCATTACTAGGCTTGCATCAGTTCCTACCTCGACTCAGTGAGGAGTTCAATGAAGTGCTCAAATAATGACAGATGAAGCTCATAAGGTGCATGAAGCCAGACCTGAAATACAGAAAAAACAGCATTTTTTATACACAAATTGACTTGTAGGTTAAAACCAAGCATTAATAAATCAAAGGTTATGAAGAGATTAAAACCATTCATACACATGAGTGTTTACCTGGCCATGAAGAACCTCATATCAATTCCAAAAATATTCTCTGTAAGGGTAGGCTTAAACTTAAACCAGGCTGAAAACTTATAAAGGGATCTAGACAAAAAGTCACATACTGTCTTTTTGCACAGACTTTAAAAAGACAGTGCAATGACTCCAAAGGAACTATTGGGGTTTACAAGGCTGTGTTAAATTTATTTGGTTTAAGTGAAGGTTTATGTCTTCATAAAATTAACTTACTACCTTCCACCAAGATTAAACTCAAGGTCTTCCCTGATTATATTTTTCACCCAGCATTGCCTGCACTTAAATTATTTAGATTCTCTACCAAAAAAACGCAAAATATCATTTGTTCAATCAATAAAAGTAAGAGAAGATATAAAAGCCAGAAAGCTCACAGTTACAGCTGTAAATCTTAAAATTGATTTGCTATTGGACAAAGCATAATTAAGACTTGTGCTCTGGTGTATAAAACTGGCTTAAAAGATAAGCTTTCTAACTTTCGCTTTTCTTCTAATCTTATAATTTAGCATGATAAGAACAAATCCTTTAATTTCCCTGTTCTGCATGACTGAGAACATCTGATTTATCCAAATTAAGTGAAATGTTTGGGTCACAGATTTCTGAATAAAGTAAATAATGAGAAAAACCTGAAAGAACTGAAAAAACAACAGCCAAAGTTTCTTCCTAAATAAGGTTTCCAGGAGTGCTTTGAAATACTCAGACGTATAAAAAAAAATAAATGGTTAAGTCTATATAAGTTATTTGTGCAAAACTGACTTGCAATATTAAGGCAGCATCTTATAGCTGACTTACCAGTGGTAGTAGGGTTTTTACTTATTTACTTGAGTGTACCTGAGTCAGAATTCTTTTAGTCAGTCTATGTAAGGTATGGATAATGACAAAGGAGCACACACAAAAGGATAAGTTCTGGGAATCTTTTATCAGACTCTACTGCATTAGCATTTCCCTCTGAAATTTGCTACTTTCCTTACTTTAACACAACATTTAAATATTTCATAGGTTGTGCAAACAGAATTTTAACTCCCTTACTATTAACCTTGCAGGAGATGTGTGATAAAGTGATTCCCATGTGCTATGTTGAATATTTACCTCCTACTTTTATTTTCAGGGCATTTTTCATGCCTTGATTTATGTACTGCAGTAGAACACACATGTGAAAAGAAAATGATGAATGGAAAACTATAGAATGTTGTCTACTAACACAACAAAAAGCAGAAACACCTGTGCCACCCATCCATTGTTTGTGCAGTGATTCCGGCCATTTCATCAGGAAAAGTTACCAATAACCTTGATGCTCAGCTGCCTTACTGTACTGTATAGGAACACCGAGTTCACAGGATAACAACCTAATTTGCTATTGTTGAATATTTAAGGTACACTATCAATATCTGATTTAATCACCATCCAGCATCATAACCACTTTTCTGTGCAGCTCTACATACTTCAAAATCACAGAGCAGGTCCTGGAAGGCAGCAGAATTTGGGATAATGGATGTCTCGTGCCCACTGTCGACAGTTCCTACCAAGGAAAAGGTCAGGTGGAGTATGTGACTGTTCAGAAGGGACCGCTTCTTCTTCAACAGCATTGCCAGCAGCTTGAACAAGTAAACAGAAGAGGAATTCGTCCTGTGAGCACACAGCAATGTTGCCTAAGCACGTAGGCAAATGGATGAAATGTCTCTGCCCCTTTTGAGAAGGCCCTTAAAGTATGTCTGCTGGTTGATACTCTTGATGAAAGAGTTTAAAAGTGGCATTACAGTTCACTACAAAAGTGGCATATCCAGGACATTCTCCAGCTCATAAAACATCTGTTTACACCATAGACAGGACCTAGGCCCTGATGATTAGGGACACACCCCCCCCTCTCAGCTCTCTGGCAGTCAGTCACAATTTAAGACAGCAGATCCTCAAACAGTTGTGTTCCTGAACAGCAAACATGGACATAGCAGACAAATGGAGCAGGCCTAGAGCACTGCATGCCCAAATGAGAGGTATTCTGGCACTGAAAAAAAGTAACATAAATCTGAATAAGCTTTTTTTTTTTTTTCTTGCTATGCTTCGTTCCCCTAGGCATAACTGCAGCCCCCACTTCTGTTTAACTTCTTAGAATCTGGGCTGGTAAAGAACCATTTGCCAGATTTACTGTTACAGTTTCTTGTCTTCTGAAGCAAACTTGTTTAAACACTCAACATATCCTGGCCTGTTCAGCTTTACCCTCCTCACTGAAAGACTAAAGAAACCCAGATTTCTGGGAATCTCCCTCAAACCACACTATTTGCTGATGTCAATACAAGTGGAATGTAAGGTCATTTGTAATGATCCACTGACTACTCGTGGTACACGAAGGACACTGTCTAGACTTGTTTGCTCACAGTAAGGCAAGGTCTGCACCAGGCTCCTTGGAATGATATGTTTTGATGTAACTGCACCAGGCATTAGCATTTGTAAATACACAGCCCAAACCACAGAACTTTCCATTTCAGTAAAGCAGCCTCCATGAGACGCATTGCTCATGTGAAGACCTTTTCAAATCAGTCAACCAATCCTTCTGCATAACTGATTGCCTTTCCCCCATGCCAATGGAGAATTAATATCTTCAGCTTGAAAGGAAACAGCATCACTAACTACAAAATGTGTGCAGTTCTCCTTAAAAGGATTCTTCTAGGAGTTCACTTGTTTGGATTTTTTGTGTCCTTATCTTCTCTCTTACTGGTACATCAGAAACACAAGCTCCTAGGCTTGCAGGGGTGGGTTCAAAATCACAAGAAAAGAATCATTTAAGTATGATAGTTGTGCTCTTCTGCACTGTTACTGATGGCTCAGTTTGAGCAATACAGCTAAATGTGCACAACAGCTTAGCAAAAAACTTTTCATCCTCTCCTTTAAAAGATGTCCTAAATAATTCATCTATGCTAATTAACCAAGAGCTCAAGAAACTTTAAAAGAGAAACTCGAGTTACAATACAACAAGAGATTTCCATGGGAACTATGATATTAAACAGTGAAATTCAATTCAATCAGCCTGGTCTGTTTTAAGACATTTTTTACATACCTGATAACCTTTGATTCTTTCCATTTCTTTGCTGGCCAGTGGATTGCTCTTTACCACACAGACCAAGGCTTTCACAGCTGCATACAAACCTTCCACATCTGATGCCATGGCTACCAGTCCCAAAATAGCAGCAGCCCCACCAATGTACTGCAGTGTAGTGGCAACAGGTTTGGGGACAAATGTTCTTACTCCTGAGCACAGACAGAGAAAATTAATTAAAATACATTCAAATTGAATTTTTACAAGAAATAATTGTGAAAACATGAAAGCAATTTTCATTTTAGCATTACTTGAATTATAAAAAGAATGTTACTAGAAGAATTACGACACCTCAGAAGAGGACGTGAAGGAAATATAGAGCAATAACCTAAGGTAAAGTAATTGAATATATTTTTATAATGATGAATCAAATTGAAACAAGCATCCCATGGGAGCAAAAAAAAAAAGATAATAGTATATCCATAAAATATAAAATGTCCAGTAAATACACCACACCATTAACATTCATCAATCATATGATTTATCTTCTAAACCTAAGTTCTTATTGACAAGTAATTAATAACTTTAAAGCATAATAATTCTTAAGTGCTCAACTCACCCAAATACCCTATCAAAGCTGCACCAATGGAGCGTGCTGGTCCATTCAAATGCCCTGCTGAGTTATGTAGCAGCTTCACTGGTGTGGCATTTTCATGAGAAGAAATTGCCAGCTGCAGGAAACAAAAAAAAGCAGGGATTTAAGGGAAGAGGGTTTTTTTATGCAAGCCTAAAATTCATAGCTTATGAGTTTTCCTACTGTGAAAAGGAGTAGCATACAACAAACTCAGATTAAGTCTTTTCTCTCAGGAGAGATGCTGCAGCCCTCTCATAATCTTGGTGGTCTTCCCTGGACTCACTCCAACAGCTCCATGCCTTTCTTGTGCTAGGAACCCCAGAGCTGGATGTAGCACTCACTGAAGGTCAGGTCACACCAGGGCAGAGCAGAGGGGCAGAATCCCCTCCCTCCCCTGCTTTCCATGGTGCTTTGGACACATTTGGCTCTCTGGGCTGCAAGTGCACATTGCTGGGTCATGTCCAGCCTCTCCTCCACCAGCACCCCCAAGTCCTTCTGGGCAGGGCTGCTCTCAATCTGCTCATCCCCAGCCTGGACTGATACCAGGCACAGCCCTGACCCAGCTGCAGCATCTTGCACTCGGTCTTATTAAACCTCATGAACTTCCAATTGACTCACTGCTCTGAGCCCACCTCGTCCAGGAACTTGTCCAAATCCCTCTGGATGGAGTCCTGTCCTTGAAGTGTGTCAACAGCACCACTCAGTTTCAACGGTGAATGTGCTGAGGGTGCACTTGATCCCTCTCCATCATTAATGATGGTATTAAATACTAGCTGTCTCCACATGGTCTCCTGAGGGACAGTACTTGTCATCAATTTCCATTGGGACTCTGAGCCATTGACCACTACCCAGTGGAAGTAACTGTCCAACCACTTTCTTATCCATCGTAACAGCCCACCCATTGAATCCATCTTTCTCCAATTTAGAGAGGAGGATATTGTGGGGGACCACGTCAAAAGCTTTACAACAGTCCAGATAAATGACATCTGTAACCCTTCCCTTGTCCACTGATGCAGCCACCTCACCATAGAAAGCCCCAAGGTCGGCCATCTAATGCCTAGAGAGGCTGAAAACTCTCAGGAAGTATTCAAGGTCAGGCTGGAATGCACATTGAGCAACCTCATAGAGTAAAAGGTGTCCTTGAGCACAGGAGGGGGACTGGACTAGATTGTTCCTGGCTGCATTGAGTGAATTGTCTTGAAGTAAGTTAAAAGAAAGGAAAGTCATACACGTTAAGCAACTGATTTCCCAACATACCTGTTTGGCAATAGCTTTACTATCCAACTTGTTGTAAACTTTCCTTATTTTTGCCACTGTAAATGAAGAAACTGACAGTGCATAGAGACCAAAGGAGACCTTCTCTTCTGGTACCAAAGACACTGGCGATGGATTAATTCCTTCAGACTTTGAATCTTTACCTTAAAGACAAAGTAGAAGTTCCTTTCATTAAATGGCATTGTTCTAATTTGAACAGTGAAACCTTAAGGAACTTATACTGCAGAATAGGTATAAAAAAAAGATTTTGCAAATAGCTAAGATGTGATATTGTCCAGCCTAAGGGTTGTAAACTTCCCTTTCAAAGGAAAACAAAGCAATCAAAAGCCAGAGGAGCATTTGGTAAATCTGCATCTTTGCCTGTGACAATTTGCTTTTGACTACAGTTTGCTAGGAAAACTGCCTTGGAATGCTATGAGAGATGCAAGACTCAGAGAGAATATACATTATATCTATCTATGTATTTTTAGAATTTTGTATCCTTTTTCATTTTACTTTCTGCAGATAAATACAGCATACAATATGAATAATGACAGCTTAAAGCATTTCTAACTGGTTTAAACCCAAAGTGAGAAATAAAAGCACTTCTACCATAGCTCAGTACAAGAATTCGGATTTCTATCATCCTCTTCAATGGCAACTACTAATCTTCTTCCTTTGAACAGCAAGCTTTTCCTCTCTGCTCCTGCACAGGCTCTGACCTCTTCTGCCAGGAGGCACAAAAAGATTGCAGCAGAGCCAGCCCAAGCTCCCAGGTGCCACCTGAGCTGTACTTACACGGAACATAAACCGCTTGGAAGCTGCCGACGTAATTGGGTCCCAGCTCATAAATGGTGCTGACCCCTGGGGCAGGCAGCACCTCCTCCAGGAAGTGTGTGGGGCCCAGGCGCCACACCAGGGAGGAGAGCTGGCACTGCGCGGGCGGCGTGCCGATGTAGGCGTACACCGTGCTGACCACGGGGGGGTTGGCAGAGCCAGAGCCACTGGGGCTGCTGTGGATGTAGTGAAGCTGTCAGGGAGCAAAACACAGTCAAAGTTAGTGAGGGAGCAAGGGTACGGTGACAAGATCAGAAATGCTGTCCAAAAATGATTTTGCAAGCCAGGGGAGGTATCAGATGATTGCTATGTAACGCAGGGTATTCTCATACCATACTGAACTAGACAGGGAAGTTTAGTGTTCTAAACAGAAAGGAAATGCGAGGACCAGAAGTGGCTATCAAAAGACGAAGGTGTGTATGGAAACACAGGAGGAGAACATGAGAGTTCTGTGCCTAAAGAGGCTGTATCTTAATTCTAAAGACACAGTGCTCAAAGCAGTGTTGTGTCTCCTTTCCCAGCCTTTGGAAATTATACCACTTCAAGCTGAAGTGCAAATGCGATGAACTAAATTCAGCAGAACTTTTCAAACAAATAAATACATGAGTAAGACACTGGCCAATATATAAAGACAATAATAACCTCACAGGCTTGTTTCTATTTACCTTGTAAAAATTCTGTTAGCAGCTATTGAATGCAGACATACATAGCCAGACAGACGGCCAGACAGCCACTCATGTATTACAGCTGTCAGCATAACCACTGACTGTAGTCCTCCTCTTGCAAAAGGAATACTGGGAGGTAAACTTTGAAAGTCAGTATGTTGTTTTACCTACAATACAGTAACATTAGCTACTGTATTAGCTAGTTTAAACCCACACCAGGGTATGCTTTATCCCTTAAAGCCCGCATGTGCCAGGTATCAAATGATCTTTGGATATTTTGTGCTCAGTGGACATGTCCACAGTGCTCTTCACTGCTCTCTGCAGTCTCTTCCACCTAACAATGAGGTATTGACCTTTGCAAATAAATGTGGTGTTTGCTTATTGTTTTTTGTTTTGTTGCTTGGGTTGGGGTTTTTCTCTATTCTGTTGGGGGGTTTGTTTTTGGACAGGGGAGTGGTGGCGGTTTATTTTATTTTTCTTGTAAGGTTTTTTTATTGCACAGAGAGAGATAAATCACTCCAACCAGTAAAAATGAGGATTGAAAGATTTCTTTTACCTTAACAGTGTTAACAAGCTGTCCATCGAGGTAGAGTGCAGCTGTGCTGTTCTTCAGCATGCCTTTACTCATGACCAGAACTAGGTGATGCCACTGGCCTTCCACAATGAGGTCACCGCAGCGGAAACGGGCACAACAGGGAAGAATTTCATAGAAGGACGATTCCTCACTGAAGTCATCAACTAAAGGAAAAGCACCAGTTAGTGGGCACCAGCAGAAATGTTATAAGAGCTTAAAAATCTCAGGATATTTTCAGACTTTTGACAATTGTATTTTACTCCTCACCTTCTCTCCTCCCTTTGAAATTTTAGCTGGAATTACTAACTGGCTCAAGTTGTTACTTTCTCATGCTGCCATACAAGTCACAGGAGGATCTTTTGTTCTTTTCCTAAAGAAGTTTCTACAGCAGCAGTTACCAAGAAACGATAGATGTCTCCCCAAACCCACAGAGCTTTTCTCAGACTGTGTGGAAAGGATGATACCCATACTCCCAGACTTTTTATTCCCACTTTTGCCTCACAAAAATGACCCTTACTCTACTTAAAAGCTGTCCCAACAGGGAAAAAAAAATCCCCAAAAACCCAGGGAATGTTTCAACAGAAACCATGAACTTTTCAGATCCCTGTTCATTCTTTCATGCTGAAGGAAAAGAAACCATTAATCCTCTTACCACAACAGCTGCCTGCACAGGGAGAACACTCATTTCTTTAGAGACAGCACAAGGAAAATGTTAAAAGCAGAGTACTTAGAACTAACGTTCAGATACAAAAATACACTCAAGTTCTTTTTCTCAGCCAAACATCTCTGAGCACAATTCTTGCTCCCAAGAAGGGTCCTTAAATCACCCCATTTATTCTTAAAAGAGACTGCCAATCCTTGTGTTGTGCACAGCAATTCCAATTTCAGTTCTTCAGCTTCCTACCTGCTCAGCACTCAACAGTACACCACCAACTATGATTTAGACACATCAGTGTAGCACTTGAGTGAAGCAAAGTGTTCTGGTTCAATTAAAAAACAGTCTTTATACTCAGACACCTTCAGATCTTCTCTGACAAAGCCTTTTCAAATCCAATCTCTTTCAGGGAGCTTGATTATAGGTGCTCACGAAACTAAAAATGTGAACTATAGCTTCAGTGCAGGCTAAAGCAATTAGTGTGAAGAGAAACTTGCTTCGTTCTCTAAGAATTTGGTCTTCTGAGAAAGAAAGCATTGTCAGTATCCTTGTAATTTAGGAGATTTAATTCCTGTTTTATATTATGGGTTTTCAGCTCTCAAGTTTCAGGTTCTGAACCTGACTTCCACTAAAAATGCTGCAGTGAATGATGTGAATATCTGCTTACAGATTATTCTTTATTTTCATGGTAAGAGTCCGCTTAGCTGTTCATGGGAGGTTTTTTTAATAACAACAGTCGTATAAATTCTTTATTAGTGCTGCCTACTCAAAAGTAAAGAACAGAAGCAGGAACAGGTTTTTGACAACTATTTGGGCTGGTCTGGTGAAGAGCTAAGCCTGAAACAGGCAGAAGGCTGCCTTACTCCTCTCAGCTCCTCCACAGACTCAGTGTGTAACAGCCTGTCCAAACCAAACACTTTAGGAGGCTCCAATGGAGGACAAGGCTGGAGATACGAGACAGCTCATCCTCAAGCCCCTGAGTGCACTGATAGCTCTCTAGCAAATTTACTGCTAGAGAGCAGCTTCACTTAGATCTTCACTACAGCTCCTGTAATTCCTCCTTTGGTCACAGATACTGAATGAAGATACAAACTCTTTCTGAAAACTGACCACAGCATTAAAACATGAAGTAAATGACTGATTGCCTCCAAAAAACTCTCCAGTTATTGGGACTATCTGGACTGAAAAAGCCCACAACCTATTAGTTTACTATTTCCAAACTTCTTCAAAGCAAAGACAGCTAAAATGTGCACTTCAAGAGATGATGTCTAAAATGAATGACACAAGATAAATCTAAGGCAAAACCTTTCAAAATCAATGACGTAACCCTCCCCGAATGTATAATACCTGGGGTTTTTGCAAAAATTTTTCTTTTATATAAAGACATTGAATCTTCTTTGTAAAGTGTAAAAACTCCATAAATTAATGTTTACATTTTGCATTTTTCCATTGTCAAAACCCACCAGTAACTGGTGAAGCAGCTACGAAAGTTTCAGCACACGCAATTCTTCTGAATACTAGGTTTAAAATAAACTTGCTGTTGCATCCCTGTAACATTGCCAGCATTAGCTGATGACATGGCACAACTCTTACCATAATTCTGAAGCAATTCTTCTTTAGTTGAGACAATCAGTGAGCGGTCTTTTGCAGAGAGGACAATGGCAAGGCAGACGTAATGCTGCTCCGAGGAGTTGGCACGCCGCACTACAGTGAGGAGTCTCACAGGATGGTTATTGGGAGGTGTACTAAAATGTTCAATACAAAACCACGTTGAGTAGCTTAAACCAGATGGTGGTGGGAAAAACCTTTCACCTAAAAATAAAAAGAAATCCCATTACATAGCTGCAGTAGGCAGTACTTAGGATTCCTAGTTGACCTGTTCCTTTTTTCATATCAGCTCATCTTGTACCAGCTGTGTTTGCTCAGATGCTGACAAAGCCTCTGTTGAGGGACTATCTCTTTACCACATACATTTGATTTCACTTAATATCCCAGGACGCTCCCATTAATTTTAATTTAGACTTAACAACTTTTTTAACTAAGTGACTATGTTCAATTAATCCCGCAGCATACCAGGTTTCTGTAGGGTGAATAACTTACATAACATATATGTAAAAGTGATAGCAAACAATTTAGATGGAGCTTTTGTGATGGTGTTTGCAACTACACCTGTAATAAATTCAGTCCAGGATTCAGCAGAACAAAGCCACAAGTACAGCATTACAATTCATTCTACATTTCCTATGCTCTATACCCTACCACCTCAACGTTTTTCCTAATGCATCTGGGTTATTATTCGTACACCTTGGTTGATGACAATTTACTTCAAGCTTTGCATTTTAAAGCAATCACACATTTATATTTTATATTGCTTTTCACTGTCTTGGGGGCAATAGAGACACACACCCACACAAAAAAGACACAAGAAGTTCTTAATTGTGAGTGCACAGTGTCCAACACCATACTATCAGTTCACAGCTAACCAAGAGTCTAAGAACTAAACATCAGCTACAAAACACTGTCACCAGTCATACTGGAGTACTCACCAGTTCCAATCCCACTCACAACGGCGCCATCAACAAGCCCTGTAGTAACAGCATTGTTTGTAGGTGCATTGTGGGGAGCCAGGCTTGGCAGGAACAGGCAGCTGTCAAACACAAGACCAGTAACACACTGGAGTTAATGGAAGTCAATGTAAGTGAAGTTCAGTGCAAACAAAACATGGCTTAAGAAAATATACTATCAGCACACATGCTTTGTGATTTTGTGTAGTAACGAAATATAAGAATTAATTATCAAGATTGCTCATTGTGAGTCTAAATTATGTCTAGCACAAAGAGCTTTGGTGTGAAGGTATAGAGTCATGCCCATGTGGCTCCATAGCCTAAGATGTTCCCTTAGAGTAACATTTGTTAAAAAAGTCTGTCCCTGACTGTATTAGATATTAAGGCTAGATGGAAAATGGGAGTTGCATCCTTGCTTTGCAAAGCTGAAAACAGAATGTAGAGATCAACAGAGCTCCCAAGTATTCAGGTTTTTCTATTCCATTTTTGTAACCAAAAAGACCAAACATTTTCCTTTAACAGCTGTTGAGAATGGTGTCATGTTTTCATCTTCTGAATAGTTAAATCATATTACATGATCCTCATAAAGTGCCTCACTCAGCAGGTGTTTAATTAGTGAGAGAAAAACAAGTAAGTGGCGCTAAAAGGAAAAAAAATGAACTAAGCATGACATCCAAGCTATGCCTCCAGTTAGTAATACTGGAGTTTTTTCAGTTATTTAAACTCATGATAGCTGCCTTGTCTGCTTTATTTGTATTTCTGATTTGCCCACTTTCACATTTTCATGTTCTTCAGCAATTTTAAGTGGGTCTCAGAATACCTGTGCCATCCAAATGTCATACATAAATCCCAGCAATCCTTCAAGGGTATATTGGTGTTCCTTTGTTTTAAAAGGGATGTGAAACCCAGAACTGAGTAAGTATGTATCAATGATACATACTTTTTTTCACTTTCACACATGGCAAGCAAGAATTTTATATCAAGGAATAATGAATGAGAAAGTGGAAATTTATGTGACTTGAAGCATTCCTTTCTCCTCTTTAAGGAGTTCATTTGCTCCTTACTTGAAAACAGTCTATTAAAAGTTACAAGCATTCCTCTGGAGAAAAAGGAAACAAGCAAGCACGGCACTGTGCCCCACTACTTGAGAGCACTGCAGGACCTTACCCGAACCCTTCCAGAGATGTGTCAAACTCGATGAACGCCGGTGTCACCGATGATCCGTGAAGCCTGATATCATGTGGGGTTGTCATGGAGACCAAACACTTGACTCTGGTCAGGGGCACTGTGCTCCCTTCTGCTGGCTTGAGCAGGCTCTTGCTTATCCGATAGTGGCTGTCCTCGTGCACACCAAAGACGCTGTCAGGACCCAGGCCTTCCACGGAGGTCACCATGCTATCTACAGGAGAAGCCAAGAAACAACAACATTGCAAAAGGGAGGCATTTTCAGGCTGTTTATTTGGACCTTTCAAGTCCAATGGAATAGCTGGATTGCCAGTCATTGTCAGCTAGTTCAGCCTCTCAAAAGATAATGAGTTGGGCAGCACTGCTTTGATCATAAAAATGCTCAACCAAGGCAGAAAGATGAGCACCCTGCGCAATGCACCAAGGAAAGTTTGTGGTAAAGCCGAAGGCCCCCCCATTACCTAAAGTCAGCACAGTGTCCTTTTTGCAGAGGCTCCTCTTCAGATGCATTCCTGCTACCTGACTTAACAGGCAGGAAAAATTCTGCTTTGTGCTTTTCAGATAAAATAACTTGTAGCTAGAAGTCTCAGAGCTCTTAGTAAGCAGAACAGCTCAGTAAACTTAGCTTAGGCAATTTAATATAATTTGTGGTATTCAGAAAGTAGCTTTGTATTCTCTTTCATAGGCTAAAAACTTTCTAGTCTCACATTTTCATAATTTTCATTGTTTACTTTTCCCAGTAATACCCTACATGTAAATACATAAAAAAATAAAGAACTAACCAAGAGATAAATTGAATCACTTCTCCCTTCTTTAAAAATTTACTGAACACGATAATATAACATGAATTCAGTTAACGTATTTTATTTCATGATTCAATGCTTAATCAGTATCATCTAAGATATTTCCAAATTTCTTTTAAATAATTCAAAAATTTCAACTAAGGTATTTTCAACAATATGTTACAGCCAGCCATACCATGACCAAGCTGACACAGAAATAAACATATCATGCTTTGGAAACTTTTCAACAATTTCTTTGTATTATAATTTACTGAGACTCTCCTATAAAACATGCATAGCCGTTCCCAAGCTCTACAACTCATGGATAATAATAGAAGATTGAGCAGTTATTTTTTCTGACGCCTTACTGAACCCACGAGAGATATTATCCAGATATAATGATTTCTGATGTGCACATGAAAGTAATTGAGAAAAAATAATGTTAAATCACTACAAATGCGGGAGCTACTCAAAACTCAAAAACAAACTATTACCATATTTAATAGTTACTGTTCCTAAAATAAAAACCTATATATCCTTGCTGGATATATATTCAATGTAAGTACTACATTCCCTCTAGTTTTAGAACTTTTGCAGTACAACTGTTCTGATGATTTCATATTCACACAAAGCTGGGGTAAAGTTAGGTTTTTATGGATGCTTATTTAAAAATTTTAAATAGGTATGCAATTGGAGGGCGTAAGTGAAACATTCTTTACACACATTTTTAGCACTTCAGCACTTACTTCTCATTTCTGGTTCAAAACTCAGTGAGCTGGGTTTGTGCACTCGGTACTGTTTCAACAGCTTTTTATCCCAGGCTCCGCAATTCAAAGGATTTCCCAAACGTAAAAATTCCCTAAGAAAGAGAATTAAAAAAACTGGAAGTAGTTTTCTCTATTTATTTGCCTATAGTGGCACCAAATCCAATAGCACTTTTTAAAAAAAGACAGTAATTTCTTGCAATAAACATAACTTTTAACTAAGAAAATAAACCAATGCATAATTATGATCCATAACATATTTGATCAATACAAAACCATTTACTTTTGGAAAACATGCTTGCAAAAGTTGACACAAGCAACTTTGATAAAGTAATTTATCATAAAATAAAGCAATTCTGATAATTCCCTTCTCTTCATTTAAAATCCTGGCAGAAGGCTGCTGCAGAAGAACATCAGGACATTTGAAGATGCGTGGTCAGCAAGCTGGACTCTTCTGGAGAGGCAGATCATAGGCTCAAGTAAGCGACCTCAGCTTCCTTTTACCAGTGTGTACTTGGTTGGGGGAATCATTTCACAGCTATCAATGCCTGTTTTCTAGATAATTATGGTATCTCTCGATAGAACTATCAGGCTATCAGTGTCTATGCTTCGGGAAGCTCAAGTCCCCATAATGTGACTACCAGCAAGAGGGCTCCTTGCAGAATCCCTTCTTACACAGCTCCACGTCCCTGAAGGGAACCGAGCAGCTGTCCTGGCTGCAAGTCAGCCAGCCAGTGATCCATAGCAGATAATACAATTAAATTCCCTCTTACAGCTGAGATCACAGAATCCCAGGACGGTTTGGGTTGAAAGGGACCTTTAAAGGTCATTTGGTCTAAGCCCTCTCCTGTGGGCTGGTACAGCTTTCACTTACACTAGGTGGTTCAAAGCCGTGTCTAACCTGACCTTGAACAATTCCAATGATGTGGCATCCCCAGCCTCTCTGGATAACCTCTTCCAGTGTCTCACCTCCTCTACGGTAAAAAATGTCTACCTCATGTCTAATTTAAATCCAGCCCCTTGCAGTTTAAAACCTGTGGCACTGGTCCTGTCTCTACAGGCCCTGGTAAAGTCTCCCTCTGTCAAGAGGCCATCTATTTGATGAGAAATAAAATGGGATGTTGTGCTGTCACTACCACATTAGGTCACTAAGGCCCTCTACCACTGCCAACCATTTACAGTGAGCCAGGGACAGTGCAGGCTGCAGGGTTCAGACCAACTGAACTTGAGGGTGATCCTTCTGACCTCAACACCATGGGCTGCAGAGCCTGGGAGGCCAGCCTTTCGAACATCCTTTGGAGTGGTGGATGCAAGGAGTGGTCCTCATCTGCCAGAGCAGCGCTGCATCTTTGCAGAAGTCGTGCGTGGAGCCCAGCTTCACACATGACTTGCTGGTTTCTCTCTGTATGCACCAGAGATTGCAGGATGTTGGCCACTGCCAGCTGGAGATCCAGGGCGTGCTGAAAAAGAGAACAGCACAGGGCTTGAGAAAGTGCAAACTGAGGAGGAAAACAGAAGCAAAGTTTTATACATAATAATAGAAAAAAACTCCCTACCATTAGCAATAAATACAAAAAACTGTATTTAAATATAAGTGCATGCACTTGTGTGTTTTCAGAGGGTGTGTGTGCACATCTGTGTAACGAAACACTGTACAAAAGAGGGTAATGAGACAAAGGATTACCGAACTATGGTCAAGAAAAATAATTCAGGTAAGAATGGTTAAACTAAGCTCTACTTTTCACCAGCAAAGAGAGCCAGCTGAGAGGGAACTAGGAACTCTTATTATGTGTAATTATTAAGCTATTTCTCATAACTTAACATAGAAACATAATCATTTAGATTGGAAAAGAACTTTATGATCACTGAGTTGAACTCTTAACTCAGCATGGCCTAGCCCACCACTAAACCATGTCCCCAAGTGCCAGATCTACATGTCTTTTAAAGATTTCCAGGCCTGGTGACTCAAACAGTGCCCCAAGCAGCCCATTCAAATGCTAAACAACCCCTGCAGTGAAGATGTTTTTCCTAATTTCCAACCTAAACTTCCCCTGGCACAACCTGATGCCACTTCTTCTCACCCTGTCACTTGTTTGACTTTTTAGGACTGTCCCTCCTATTGCTACAACCTCCTTTCAGATAGTTTTAGAGAGAGATAAGAATCCTCCTTGAGCTTCCTTTTCTCCAGGCTGAAGCTCCCAGCTCCCTGAGTTGCTCCTCACAGGATTTGTGCTCCAGACCTTTCCCCAGCTCCTCTGCCTTTCTCTGGACACACTCCAGCACCTCAATGTCTTTCTTGCAGTGAGGGTCCCAGAACTGGACACACAATTTGGGGTGCAGCCTCAGCAGTACCGAGCACAGGGAGACAATCCCTGCTCCTGCTGGCCACACTATTGCTGATCCAGGCCAGGATGTCACTGGCCTTCTGGGCCACCTGGGCACAGCTGGCTCACTAAGGACTGAAGATCTTCCTTATTCCACCTACACTGATATATTTCTCTGCTATTTGGTCAAGTTGCTTAAAATTCTGGTTTCCCACTTCATGCATCTATGAAGTAGGGCACGGAATCTCACAGGGATATTGAGAATTTTTATTGTATGTATATTTTAAAAGCATTTCAACATTCTTAGGTTGAAAAAAAATCATTGCAAATAATCATCTAATTGCTTAAATACTCAAATTTGGTATCCTTAGTGCTACAAATAAACATTTCCTTATTGAATTATTCAAATAATATTTTCCATAAATAAAATCTTCAGTCAACAGCCTCCAAGTTTATGGTGGTTTTTTTTCTTCTTTAGCAACATTTTATATTATTATTTTCAAGGTAAAACCCATGGGCTAAATGTAAAGGTCATATACATTTTTTTTTTTCTAAAACCACCCACTGTAAACTCTAACTCTGAACTGAATCTCACCTATCAATCCTATTAAATGTTCTAAGTAACTTGAATGTCACTGATTACAACCAGGAAGGTAAAGAGTTCAGGTAACAGAAGGAAAAAGGACATTGCATATGATGGTAAACCTTTCTTAGTTTCTTTTTAGAAATTTCTTACAGGCTGTGCTTGTTTTAAAACAACTAACCAAGCAATAAAAGCACATAGGAGCTCTTCTAGAAGCAGGAAGAAATTTCAACCAAGAATTCATGATGCCTACCACAATAAAAGGGAAAGAAAAAAACCAAAGCAAAACTAGGTGAAAGAACTGATTAATTAGGTGGACACGAGAACTGCAAGTTCTTTTCTATTCAAACAGGAAATGTACATTTACAGAATAAGAATATCACAAGAATAAATGATAATCACGTTTTAATGGTGTCTGGAGATTCAGGTTAATAAGCAAGGTATAATTTATACATATATGTAACCTTGCTTGCTGTAAAGTGAGCTGCTAATTTGTCAACCCTATTTTGGAAGAAGACAATGGGAATGCATAGGTCACTTCCACACGACTGCATATTAATCACACTCATTTTCTAAAGTGTAACAGCAAATGTCCTTCAGTTGCATATGAGGTTGTTTTTGGGTTATATTCCTCATTTTGGAAAGTCTTCTAAAACATCTGTTTGACTACAGATGACTTCGTAGGGGAAACAAGGTGGCAAGGAAAAGGCAAAGCATACACACCAATGGAAGCACTGTAAACCATTCTCAACAGGCGGTTACACAGCTTATTAAAAACGCACCTAACATCTGAGGAGAAAAAAAAAGAGCACAAGTTGTAAGACCATATTTGAGATGTCACCAGAAATTTCCTTGGCAGTTACACATGCAGATCTAATCCCAGCCTCTCTGTAAATAGCCTCTTAACATAGAAGTAGTTTAGTTTTACAGACCAGAAGTCAATTTCATGTTTATATACTCTATAAAACACAGTTGCTCTACAGAATTTGAAATTAGCAGGAAATTCCCATTGAGGAGGAGAGAGAATTTTCCTGGTCAAAGCTGGAGAATTCCCTTTTAGCTTTCCTTTACCAGAGGTTGTACAAAATTCCTTTCCCTCCATCCCATCTCTAGCTAGAGATTTCAAAAGTCAGAGCAACAGAAGTCCTGCACAAGACATATCCTACCACCCAGCACAACAACTTGAAACTGGCAAAATGTTAACCCTGGCACCTGATTCTCCAACATACATTCAGCCACAGACACAGCCAATAAACTAAATTCCTATATATGTATATGTATTTACATATTAATCTGCATGAGTCCTCTGCACACATTTGAGCACTGTTCTGTGACAATAATTAGCAGCTCAGAGAGGCAAAAGGTGTCGACAAGAGGGGGATTAAACTTCCCTGGGCTTTTGTGACTTGCCTCTGAGCAAATGGAAAAAAGTTAGTCCAAAAAACCTTTAGCTGAGGTTTGAACTAAGAATGTGACTTGTTCTGCAAAGGCCAGACACACCCATGCAGCGTGGTGCCATTTGGAAAAAAATTATTACTTTGCAGCTGAGACCCATCCACTTTGGAGCAAAGTTACCCACCTGAGCTTGAATTTTGTCTGCGTAACTTTGCCTGTAATCAGCACTGGAAACTGCATACCAAAGGCAGTCTAAAAAGTTGATCCATACTGTTTTATGGCTTCTAGGTCCTGGTTCCTGGGCAAGACCTGCGTGTATAATCTTAGCAAGTGTAGTCATGCCCTGACTGTAACAAAATTCCCTCTCATTCAGTTCCTTTTGTTGATTTTACCACCAGAGGAGATAATCCAGCTCCATATTCCATCACTTCTTTTTGCTTGTGGAGGTTTTCAGGCATCACAGAAGTTGGCACTTCAATAAAGAGTGATTTTCACAGAATTTTTCTATGTATCATCTTTAGAATACTGTAGCTAGATGTTTAATCTACTTTGTAAAAAGCCCAGTAATAATGGTGAGAAAGTGCTCAATTTTATTGGTATTTCAAAACATAAAAAGAGAAAAATGATAAATCCATCAAAAGTGTGGCAAAGAATATTGGACAGAAGAACACAAACTGTGGTGACCTGTAATGACATCACTGCAACTTCACTATGCAAGAGACCTAAAAAAATGAAAACATGTACATAGTTGTAAAAGCTTTTACAATTATTTACATTCTCATTGTGCCAAGAAAAGAAAACATATTCCGTAATGGTTGAAAATATGTTGGAAAAAAAGTTGAAATTGCATCCATTTCAGCACATTTGTTGGCCATTTCTATGAAAAGTGAATTTGACTTGAGCAACCTCAGGAGCACTGAGAAGATTCCTGGGGAAACCATGAAACACGGGCTGCAGCACTTTCAGGAGTTGCAGGCTGTGTGAATGGGTTTATTTGAGTCCTCAGGGAGAGGTGATGGCAAATGCAAAAGGAAAATCACAGAATCACAGAATGGTTTGGGTAGGAAGGGGCCTCAAAGATGATACTCCCTCTGCCGTGCGAAGAGATGTCTTTCACTGGATCAGCTTGCTCAAAGCTGTTCAATCAAGCCTGGGACACTTCCAGGGATGGGGCAGCCACAGCTTCTCCGGGCAACCTGTGCCCGTGCCTCACCACCTTTACAGTGAAGAATTTAGTCCCAATATCCAATCTACACCTACTCTTACTTTGAATCCATTACCCCATGTCCTATTGCTACACGCCCTTTAAAGCAGTTCCGCCAACAAATGACAGGGATGCGTAGTTTTCTGCCCCGCGGGATGTATTTTAGGCTGGGGGCCGTACAGAAGGAGCATTTTAAGACTTTTAACACAGTGACTGAACCACGTAAAGCCGGGAGAGGGCCGGCGGGTCCGCCTGAGGGGCGGGGTGCCCTTGAACGACCACCAAAAGGGCAGCATTATCCCTACGGGAAAACTGCACCTCTAAATTTCTCTGTCCTAGAAGAACTCCGTTCCCTTCCCGCTCCCTGCCGGCCGTCGCTCCCACCCTTCCCACGACTGCTCCCGCCCCCGCTCCGGCCGGGATCCGAGCTGGCACCGCCCCCGCGCCCGCCCGGCCCGGCAGGAGCCCCGCCCGCTGCCGCTCGGCTCCGCTGCGCTCCACGGCCGGGCCGCCGGATCCGCTGCCGCTGCCCCCCCGCCGGGGAGCCGGGAGGCTGCGCCGCTGCCCCCGCTGCGGGAGCGGAGCTGCCGCTGCCGGAACGGGCGCTCCGG
>VZUI01030814.1:0-19001 GCA_013401135.1 Cettia cetti | reverse complement strand
CCCCGCCCCGCGGCCCCGCCGCTCGCGTGAGGCTCGCAGCCAATCCGCGGCCGCCGGGGAGCGGCCGGGGCCGGGGGTGGCGTGAGCAGCGGGGCGGGGGGGGGGGCGGGCGGCGACGCTGAGGGCGTGTGTCCCCCCCGTGCGTCCCCCCCGTGCGTCCCCCGTGCGTTCCCTGTGTGTTCCCCGTGCGTTCCCCGTGCGTCCCCCGTGCCCTTGCGTGTCCCGTGTGTCTCCCGTGCCCTTGGGTGTCCCGTATGCGTACCCCGTGCGTCCCGAATGTGTCCCGCGTTTGTCCCCTTTGTGTGTCCTGTGTGAGTCCCGTGTCCTGCCACACGCCCGTCGCGGCACGGGCACATATGTGCCTGCACGAAGCTATGTTTCTGTACTTGGTGTGGTCGAAATCGCAGCCATACGGATTTGGGGATGTCTGCGGCGAGAGGCGCTCGCACGATTCGGCTGATTCTGATCGTGGTGGTGACGGGTTTCAGTGTAGGGCAAGGGGTCTACGCTGAGCTCATGGTTAAAGGTCAGCTCGCAGTTTGCTCGCCGCCTGTGACGGCAGCGACATCTCCTTCAGCTCGCTCCACCCGTGCAGCGCTGTTCCTGCTGGGTTTCATGTCATCCTGCTTCTCCTGAGCCCCTGGATCGCGTCAAACGCTCTGTTTCCTGTCTTTAATTGCTGCGGCCTCCTCACACACTTAAGGTCTGGCTCCTGTGGTTAGAGTGTTTGCAGGCTGACTGGAGAGTTTTGTAAACTTGCTGGGAAGTAGATTGGCATCTGCGTGGGTCCACGTACAGAACTGTGTATTAAGTGCGAAGTCTTCGTAAAAAGACACTCTTTAATTATGAGCAGTGATACCGGAAAAGTGAAGAAATGCACTCACACACACATACACAACGTCCCATGTGTCCCCTGTGTCCTGTCACCCCTGCAGGTGTAGGGAGTTGCTCCCAGTGCCACAGCAGTGGGCAGGATGGCCAGCCAGGGAGATGATTAATTCAGGTTTAAAGGGATCATCTCATCCAAGCTCCCTTCTTATCAGTATCCCATAAAGCACGTCACTCAGGATTGTGTCCAGGCAGCTTTTGGATATCTCCAGTGAGGGAGACTCCACAACCTCTCTGGGCAGCCTTTTCCAGTGCTTCGTCACTGCACAGTAAAGTTCTTCCTCATGTTCAGATGGAAGTTCCTGTGCATCAGTTTCTGCCCATTGCCTCATGTCCTCTTGCTTGGCACCACCAAGAAGAGCCTTGCTCCATCCTCTTGACACCCTTCCTTCAGATACTGATAGACATCGGTGAGGTGCCCTCTCAGTTTTCTCCAGGCTAAAGAGGCCCAGGTCCCTCAGCCTTTCCTCATATGAAAGATATTTCAGTCCCTTGATCACCTTTGGACATACTAGAGTTTTTACAAATCCATGAAGGCAATGACTGATGACACAGTTACAGCTCAATTGCAAAACTGGAGTCTGGATCCAGCTTGAAGTTTTGCTAATTTAGGGACTAAAGGGGCACTGTATAACAGGACCTGAAGATTTTACTTGTCTCTGTTAAATAACAGTTCACAAACACTCTGTCCTGTTGAAGCAAGTACACTCTGTATCTCTTGTGCTAAGGTCAAGTCAAGAGGAGATTGTTTCGAAACCTAGGTGGGACATACACCCTGATGTCCATAGGAAAATCAGCAAACTAACCTCCAATCAAATGCAGACTTAGAACAGATCCACAGCAAGAAAATTCCATCCTCTTACAGCGTGGCTCCAAATAGTCTTGTTGAAGAGTTCACCTCACGGATCAGACTTGAGACCATCCTGTACCACTCCCAAAGAATAGAGCCAATTTGTCACTGATTTTGTAAAAACTTTTACTGTTCTTCCAAAGGAGCTTGCTGTGGGTGCAAGAACATACTTGCATTTCAATTTTAGCAGCCCATAGATGGGTAGGTTAGATGGTTCACAGAACTTGGGGCCACTTAGAGACTATTTGCAGACTCACAACAAATCTGCTGTAGGAGATCTTTGACCTAAATAGTTCAATTATGCTATTTCAGTCAAGCTTATCTGACCAACCAACCCTCTTTAGGTAGAACTGTGTCTATGACAGTTTGTATTTAAAATCTAGTAGAAGGCCCTAGAGATAACTTTAAATTCAGCTTTAGTCCTGGGGTACAGCTCTCCTGCAGCTGCACCTCTGTGTCTGCCTCAGGGATTGAATATTGCTGTGTGCTGGCCCTCACAGGGAAGCAGCCTTGGCAATATAACCTGCTGCAGTGTTGACTGGACTTTGGCTTGGACCTACTGCCTTGCTTGCTGTTTTTGTAGTACTCTGTAAAAACACCACTTTTGGGCAGAAAATGCAATTATTTCCTAAGTAATGGATTCTGGCTCTCTTTGCTTGCATGTTTTAGCTTTGATAATACTCTGGGCTTAAGGTTTGCTTGCTGCCTTATATTTGTAGGCAGAGAGCTGTGGCACGTAAGTAATTCCACAAGCAGATGATTTCACATCTGACACATGTTTTTGCATACAGTCATTATTTTGGGACCACTTGCCCAGCTCAAGTTAAGCAAAACTGACAGAGAAGAATCCAACAGGATACTTTGGTTATTTGTGCAGCACCCCTGATATGGCTGAAGAGTTGCCTGCTCAGAACTGAAGGCTTTTGCATGTCTCCTGTTCGGTCAGCTGAGGAAGATTCTGATGATGCACTGATAAAGAAAGCAGCACAGTCCTGACCTTGCTCCAGGCCCTTTTCCATGGGGTTGCAATACTCTGAGAAGAAGCCCTGGGGGTGAAGCCACATGGGAATACTGGTGATGGTCCAATTGGCATTGGATGCCACCCCAGGCTACTCTGTCCTGGGAAGCCTACCCTTGGTTGGAATAGGGACAAAAAAGTCTCAAAAAAGGATGAATCTCATGAATTAAAATAAAACACTGAAGACCCTTACTTTTGCCCCATAAGTACCCAGGGTTTTCAGGAATGCTCCTTGCTGCTTCAACAAGGCTCTATACTGGGAATAGCAGGGTGTGTCTATAATGTTGCTTAAAAAAAATAGTGGTGAATCCTGTGGCATAATGCCAAGTGATGTGGCACAGACTGTTCAGAGCTTGCCTTGTAATATCCAGGTGCCTTGGAGAGATCTATCCAGAGTAGTACCAAAACCAAAGCCAGGGAGACAGCTAATTGCTAAGCAGCGTGATTGGTGAAGGAGTTGAGGCTGCTCAGCTTACTCCCTGATCCTTGTTGATGTAGCAGTGTCAAATATACCAACGTGTCTGAATAAAAATGTAGGCTGACAAAAAATTGAGCCTCATTAAACTGGGACAGCAATGATGTCCCAGAGTCCACACCCTGTGTCACAGAAGGGAACGAAGTGGCAGCATCTCTCTGCATTGAGGCTCTATTCCTGTTGCCCATGTACCCGCTTGCAGCTGGATTAACAAACTGCAGCTTTCAGTGCAGACTGGCCAGACTCACCCTTTAGCAAAGTACCTTAACTGATAGACAGCACTTCAATCCTTTAGTTTACCCATGCAGATGATAACTGATTATATTAGGGAGGCAGATGGCTTGGGTAGCAATTGCTAAATGAAAAAAAGTAGTCCCTTCCTTTCCAGATTTTAGTGGGTTGCACAGTTTGGAACACTGTTTGCTGCTGTCTTCAGCATCTGTCTGGTATCTACAAATAAATTGCATATCTCGTCCCATGAGAGTAACTGGAAGTGTGAAGATTTTTCTCTTGCCTTCACACTGAGCAGTTATCAGTGTTAGAAAGAGGCCTAGCCAGGAATTCAAGGCAGAGCATTTAAAACAAAATCAGGCAGAAAAAAAATAAACTGAAGAAAAAAGCCAACCAGGGGACTTGACATTTCAGGAGGCTTTGCCTTCCAAATGCATTGGGATCTGGGAAATCTTCTTTCTAAATATTTTTAAATATCAGAACAATCTGGAAACATTTTGACTTGGAAGAAATGTTATGCTTTGCCCCTCTCCATTCCCTCTTGTTGCTTTCCAGCTTGTGTGCTTTTTTTTTTTTTTTTTTTTTTTTTTGCTATTTGTTTTCTCCCTTGGGACAAGGGATCCAACTTTTCTCTGCTACTCATGCCATTCTCAGTGCCTGCATTTTGGTTCTGGAAGTAACTTCTCTTGTCTGATAAGAATTGTTCTTTCCACCAGTAGAGGTTTTCTTCACTCACTTATTTTCCTGCTTTTCCCATTCTTCCACTCTCATTGTTATTTTCCCTCAGTTTGTTCTCCTGCCATCTGTGCAATTGTCTCATGCCTCCATCATAAAGCTTATGAAATCCAGACTGAAAAATATTCTGCTGCTAAAAAAGCTAGGGATTAAATTAATTCTTTTCCTCATGTCAGCGGTGACAATGTGTACATGCAGATGTCTACTTCCTTCAGTAAACTGCATAGGAGCTCAGAGCTATTGCTTCAATCTCCATTTCTTCTCAAAATCCAGGATGAAGGGTGGGTACAATATATTATTAGTTTCTTTAGAAATAAACCAGTCTTGTAACATACATCACTAATACATGAAATAGCTGTATTGAATGGGAGTGAATGGCCATTAATTGAGTGAATTTACTTTCCTCCAAGAAAAAAGGGCCCTTTAAGAACTACTTTTCACCCTTGTGCCTGAAACTACTTATGCTTTTAACTTAAACCATTTTTGCATTATTTGAAGAGATATTCTCTTCTGGCTTGCAACCATGAATGTTATTTGTTCATTTTTTAGCAGGGATAAGCTCAAAATACCCTTATGTTTGCTGATATTTCAAGGTAAAGGAATTATCTGGAAGCTTTCCCATTTTCCAAGATGTAGTAATGTCCAAACTAAATATGGGATGAACTGTGGGATAATACCCTGTGAACACTTTAATACACACAATAATATCCCCATATTTATACAAATACAGAAATTTTTTTCCAGACATAAATGTTGCAGTCTTTCTTACAGAGGTACAAAGGATTATACTAAGAAAAAAAATCGTAACATTCACCACACTGACTCTGTGAGCCAAACCAAGAGATGACATACTGAGCCATATTCATGCTACTGGCATCAGCTGAATTGTATTTCAACTGTATTTAGCCCATGGTGTAGCTGTTCTTGGAGACAGTGATTTCTCCTTTCTAAATCAGGTGATGGGATTGGTCATTAAAGGCTAAATTAAGGCACTGCTTTCACTACAGAAGAAATGAGAGGCAGTGCATGTGGACGCACCATCCCAAGGGTAGCCCAAAACAGCAACTGTGAGCCTGGTGCTTCTTTGCTGCTGTCCTGCTTTCCAGGAAGGTGCTTTCTGTAGTTCTGGAAAGAATGCGAAAATCAGTCTTGCATCATCCAGGTATCTCAGCGTATTCCTGTGCTTGAAACTCCCTTCTCCAGTCCCCTACCTTTGTTTGACTGAAGCCACTACAACACAGCTGTTACACCACACAAACAGACCTAAATCTTTTCTGGTGCTCTCAAAAGGTACGGCCACCTGTGCTCTACATCACCGTGCTGTGTCTGGAGTTCGTGTCCTTCCTCTGTCATCCTCTTGTCTTGATGTTTTTCAAATTGAGCAGTCAGGAAAGACCTGTCCCATGTAGCTTCAACACCCTTCATTTCTGCCTACTAGGTGGGGGCAGCAGCTTTCAAACATGCAGGTGATAATCACCTTTCTGAGACCACGGGTGGGAAGGGTGGGAACAGCTGGGATTCCACGCTGCGGGACAAAGGGAGCCCAGGAGCAGCATAAGATGGGTCTCCACTCCTAAAGAAGTCCAAGACTGAAGTAGAGCTCTGCATCTCTATTATCTGTGACACCTGAATAGCTAATTGACTCTGGCACTTTTCTGGGGCCTTTTGAATGATATCTGAGATTGATATGTTATAGAGAGGTCTGGCCCTAAGTAGGGTATATACCAACCAGCCATTGTCATTCATCTGTAGGAGCAGCAGTGAGTGGTGGGCTGTTCTTCTGCAGCATCAATGCCAAGGATCTTTCAGAATATAGAAAAGAAAAAGGAGACAGGGGTAAACAATGACATCCTCAAATAAAAACTTTCGTGTCCCACTCCCAACTTTTTTGAGGTCATTATTGAGGCTTTATTTATTCTTCAAACACAAGTATTTTTCAGTCATGACCTTAAGAAAATACTCAGAAAGTGCCTTTTTTTTCTTTTGGAGTTTCTAGTGTGCTTAAAGTTTCTGTAATAAAACTAACTGTCCATCAAGATGGGATGCTAAGGCCACAGACAGAAATGTAATTATTCTAAAGCAATTAAGCACCCAACAGCTCCTTTGAAAATTAATGATAGCTTCTAGGAACTCAGCACGTATGAAAAGGCTTTCAATTTAAGCCTGATTTTATTTTTTTCCAGAAGAATAATGAACAGTAAATTTCAGCTGTGTAGTTGTCAAATGCTCATGTTTAAATGGCCTCAGGACTCTGATCACTCATGCTGCCAGCACTTGGATGTCACAGCAGTAGAATTCAACAGCCTAAGCAGCAACTCCTGAATTACTGTTTTTCAGGTTTATATTTTCAAATAGGCAGAAAATTTATGTTATCCTGGATTAATAAACTATGTTGTCCTTCAGCAGGATTGTGGATATCCAAAGCTGTGAGCAGAGTGAGTGAGTGGCTCAGAGAAGGCTCTTTGAGGCAAGCTGCTCTTTTGCCTTTATTTTCCAACTTTGCTGCCAATTGTCTTGAAAGTGCTTTAAACTGCAAATTAAAGAAACAACATACCCATGATTACTATTCGATTTTGAAATATTGTGTTTAGGTGGGCAGATGTAGCTTTAGACATCCACATTTGGACCTCCTGTCAAAAGTCAAGGCAGTGTAAAAAACAATTGTGGATTTGATGAAACTGTATGATCAGACTCTTGGTTGGTTGGTTCCTTTCTGCTGGACCAAGGTTTGTCAGTGTATATGTATATGTAGATGAACAAGAATCAAGGAAATAAGTTGAAGCAAACTAGTTAAAACTCTCAAAAAATTTTAAACATAGAAGCACTCAGAGAGCAAAACCTTCTTTTCAGCACCTTTGGCTCATTCCTGGAAGCCATTTCTAACTTTTCTGCTCAATCAGTTGAGAAAGTCACAGAAGCATAGCAACATCACAGTGTCCCCAGGAAAAAAAGCACCAAAGAGCCTTGAGAAAACTCTGAATAACTCAGAAAGCAAGAACAAATGTTTTATATATATGATATTGTTAAAACTCTCAAGTGGCATAAATACAATAAACAATAGCAAAGAATAGGATATTTCTGTTTGTTTCCCCACACTTGAGATGACCTAACCTACTTCAAGCGTAGTTCCACTCTGGGACTTGTGAGTTATTTGATCAGTTCAAACTTGTGAAAATAAACACTATTATTCTACTGTTTTACATTCTTTTGTTCTTTGTAAATAGACTAGTACTAGCAAAGTAAATTATAATAAAATACAAATCAAAATAAAAACTGCCAATAAAGCAGAAACAACACAAGGGGAATAAAGTGTAATAAACACAGAAATAATAGAGTTAAATACTCATCACCAAGAACAGCTCTGTGTGCTCCAGATGATTTTGTCACTGTTTTATGGTTGAGTTCTGATCTCATTTACAGACATCTCCTGCAGAGACTTTCCTCTTGCTAACCTTGGCATGACCAAGAGAAAGATCTAACATCTTCAATCAGTATTTTCAGGTCAGAACCCTGTGGAGGTATATGTTCATGTTTCATTGGATTTCAGTGCAGGTTGAACACCTAACTTTGTGTCTCTGAAAAAAATCCCCTTGTAAAGTAATAGGCTATTTCTTTGGCCCTATATTGTCCTCTAAACAGTATTTTCCAGTGTTTTTTTCTAGTTGTAAGTAAATGCCGTGGAGGCTATATTAGTATCTGCGGACCCAGCTAGCAGAGATGAACTTGATTGTAAATTCTTTATTAAGAGGTTTGCTCTCTGGCCCTAGGCCCAAAACTCTCCATCCATGCCTCTGTGTGGCAGTGACATCTTGAAGGCATGTCTTGCAGGTCAATAAATGTCCAGTTTTGTGCACATCACATGTTCAGAATTACTGTTGTTCATAATATCAGTGATAGGGCTTTCATCACTCCCTGGAGAAGTCATTTTGCAGCCTGATATATGTCACTGTTGGAAGGCTTCTCTTGATACTTTTATAGTGGTTTTTAGCACTGGAAGACTCTGAAGACAGAGAGCAGAAAGCTCACTGCATTGGCTAGAGCTCAGTATACATGTGCACATGCCTGTGCATAGAGATGAGGTAACTAGTCAGACATGGTATCATTTTACATTCCCATCCCACGCCTGAAAAGCACCTTCCTCCTTCGTCCTATTTATAGAAAATAGAAGAATTTACTTGGGTCTTTTTTTGGACAAGAAATGTAATGTTAATGTTTTATACAGATCTCTTTGGTCAAAAGGGCAGGAGGGAATCAATGCAGCCCTGGCTGGGAGAGCATGCTGCCCCTAAAAAGAAGACAGTAAGGGTGGTTAATGACCTGATGTCCACAAATGTCCAAATTCTGTCTCAATGCAAAAAAAAAAAAAAAAAAAAAAAAGGATTAACCCAAATGATATAGTTCAAGTAAGTTCCCTCATAAAAGAACTTAAGCAAACTTCACACGTGAAATCATAATGTATGCAAGAAATTATACCTTCTCCTGGCACTCCCACACCCACTGAACTGCATCCATCTCTGCTTAGAGAGAAAAATGTAAAAATAGCACAGAAAAGCATATTTTCAGATGATGAAGTGAATTTTTAAGTTAACTAAACAGCCCAGTTTAAAAGAGTATGCAGTTTTTACCAATGTATGAAGGAGTTATAATTAGCAATGATTTAAAAAAGAGATATAGGAGTTTGCAGGCTTACCAGGAGCTCATTGTCACAAAACAAATGTCATTTAACTTTCTGCATCTCAGTTTGGTTTAGCTGAAGAAAGTAAATCCATCTTTTACCAATACTACTTTCCAGAGGTAGTATTTTTTCCTCCTTTCCTTTCTGTCTACTTAACAAATGATCTCTGGAAATGCTGGCTATTTACTTACAGAAATCATGTTCTTGGGACCCAGTTCATCCTTTCATAACTCAAAGGCTGGAGGTACATGATATTATATTTTATGTGCAAGTCCTACAATAAAGATGTTAAAATGATCCTCTAGTCAGGCTGAAGAATATTTATCCTACAGTCATGCACTGTTGCCCAAGGGTTCTTGCATAAATTCTTCCTTAATCCTCACTCCCCTATTTAACTTGAGCCTATGTTAGTTCCTCTTACCTTTACCCAGATGATTGAAGGAGCTAAGGAATTAGATCCACATCCTGAGCTCCTTTGATAGTCAAGGGAGAGTGAAGCATCTCCAGTGTAGCCAGCCACCTTAGTTCTGGAGTGGACTCTCAATTACCTTCTCTGTCTGCCTTCCCCCATGGTATTCATCGGAGACAAATCTAGCAGCCTCAAAACTTATCAAAAATTATTTCTCTACATCAGGTGCAGAGGAAGGAAAGGCAGGCTTTGGGGCAGGACAGAGAGGGTCACTGGCCTTGGCAGTGGTTCCTTCCACTGCAGTCATCTTGGCGTGGTGGCAAAGAAAGCCTTTGAGAGCCTTTCCTGAAGGATTAAAACATTCTACCTCAGCCTCAGGAACCAGATACACTGAAAGAGCATTTTGTCTAAATTTGGCACATGATTCTTCACTGCTTTGACCCATATGATGAGAGCTATGGGGTTTGTATGTTGATCTTCTTCTCAACTAATTTCTTCATATATCTGAAGTGATTTTTTGTCAAAAAATTGAATAATAACTTTGCCTATCAATACAGCACCAGTTGTTGCCTAGAATTTTCATATTTGGGAAATGATTTGCTCTTGTTTTACTTGGGGAATATTTAGGTTAGATGGCAGCTTTCTTATGTTTAAATGCACATTTTTTAGGAGTTCTTTTCTTTTTATATTTTCCATAATTCCCCAAGGATGTGTGTACAGTGTCAAGAGTACTGAAAAACATGAACTTTTACTGTAAGGAACTGAAATATCACGGTAATCTAGTTTTCATGGTAATTTGGCCCATGGAAGTCTCTCCCAGGAATAAAAATGCCTGAGAAAAATGGAATTCACATAAACTCTCATTATTTTCTAAGTTCATGTCTGAGTCTGTGGGGAAATAGATGAATTGTCAGCCTCCAAATATAAGTTACACTGCCCAAGAATGAAAGATCTGTACATGCACAAATTCCAGATCCAGTAATAATAAAAATAAGATTCAGCATTAGTTCCATTGATAACAAAACCTCAGTAGAGTGCAAAAATACCACCATGATCAGCACAGCATAAAAGAATAAGGGTGCGGTTCCCTCACGGTAAAAGCCAAACTAAGCTGATCTGTTTCCTTTTGTGGTCACACCACCCCTCCTTGTCATCACAGCACTATTTATTTTATTTTGTTAGTTTTCTAACAATTAGTACCTGGACCTACACTGTCCTGCCAGGGAGTCAGAGGAAGAGAACATATGTACAAAGTGTAAGGTGGGTTGCACTCCACATAATCACCTGTATGCATGCAAGGAACATAAGGCAAATACAGATTGGCAGCAGAGCCTTCTGCACAAGACAGAATGGCATTATTTGTGCTCAGACTAATTTGAAAGTTGTTTGGTTTGTGTAACAGTAATCCATATGATTAATTTGCTAGCTTGGATAGAAATTAGGAAACCTGTTTGCCAAAGACTTGCCAAACCAGTCCTTCTTACTGTCTGTTATGACATTTATATGTTTGTCTTCCTGTGAATGTAGCACTGCTTTTAGGGTATAGGAATAGGTAAAGAAAAAGAAAAGCTGTGAATGTCATATACAAATGGTTGATGGAAGAGCAGGTCTGTCTGTGTGAGAAAGGGGAATAAACTCTGCTGAAAGAGAAAGTAGAATAAAGCAGATATCTTTTGCAATTACATGCATGCTGGGTGTATAAATATGTTGACAAAAACTCATCACCTTAAGTGAAATAATTATACAGCTCTTAAGCTGAATGCATTCTGTAATCATTTAAAGAGAAAACAACCATAAATAAATTAATTTTTTGAAGGTTAGAAAAAAATAAAAGAAGTGCAGTGGAGACAAGAATGTGGAAATAATTAGCACTCAGTAACTGTGTTTTAAATGGCTCACAAAGTGAAGAATAGTGCCACTGTAAACTGGCAGTCCAGCTAGAACTGGAAGACTCAAGTACGGCTGCCTAAAGTTCTCTGTGATTCCATAAGGACCTGGAGGCAATGGTGTATATAACTCAAAGCCACGTTGATGGTGCGTGACGCGGCTCCAGAGAACATCACCAACAGCCCGTATCCTCACCGGGACAGGTTTCACTCCTGTGCCCAGTTCCCCCTTTGTGCATTCACAGGCACCACAGAAGCAACGTGCATGCAGCAGAACTTCACCTCTTGGCAGATGTCGAGTTCCTCTCCCAGGAGAATGACCCCTCTGCCTGCCGAACACAATACAAAGAAGGGTTCTTTCCAGCCGTGCCCTGCAAGTCAATACTTGCTGTTATGTAACTAAACACAGCATATCAGCTCACATAGCCTTTTTAATGGGGAAAATAGTACGTTTTAAGATTTGTGGCCAGATTCATCACACGCCTGACAGCTCTGTGCTGCTCCAATGACACAGAACAGCTTTCAGCCTGCAATAATAGATTGATTAAACCAGCTCGTCATGGTATCACTGGAGCAGTGCAAACCAGTTGAAGCATAACAGTAAACCTACCTTCTCAGCTTTGATTTTGAGGTATTTATATCTCAGCCTGATAAAATTTCCAAAGATAAAAAATATAATGGATTCATTAATTAATGTCTATGCTTAAAAGCTTAAGATTTACTTATTTGGTAGTAAGTTAATTTAAATGTTTGAAATCTTTGTGTTTACTTCTTGGTTAATACATTTGAGGAGAAAGAACTATAGGATGATTTAAAAAAAATCTGTCCCCCTGTGTCCAGAAGCATGTTTGTGGTGATGTTGGTGACAGCTGGATGTGAAGACCAGGACTGAGTGCAACCTGGGTGAGTTAGGAGCAGTAAGTTATCTCAAAGTCTCACATAAGGCAGAAGGAGTCCTTCTTAAGTCAGGTCCACCGAATTTCCTTCACAAAATGTGCAAAATGACACCGAAAGCCAAGTACAATGTTGCTTATGGACAGCAAACACACAGGAAATAACCTCTGATGCTACCATAGAATTAAAGCAAAACAGGATGCAGAAAGGTTTAGTGGGAAAGATGACTCTGCAAAAAGGAAACTGAGCCTTATTTATAAAGCAAGAACTCATGACCTCTCAGGGAGGGAGAACTCAGCCTGTCATTTTCTACCATGGCTAAATCACGCCTCAGGAGCAATCAGTCTATTATTTCCAAAGTTTTCAGGCTAATTTGCTATTGTGAAATGAAATTTCTTCAAATGATACAAAAAAGTGCATTCCTCCTTCAGAATTTCACACAGCACATGCCAAATCTGAAGCTATAAATCCAAGCTGTTTTGGACTTATCTGAGCATTAAAAAATAAAAATAAAATAAAAATAAAAATAAAAAAAGACCTTCGAACAATTTTCTGAGAAGAGAAGTGTTCATCAATTTCCAGAAAAAAAATGATCATTTGGAATAAGGTTAATGTGGGAAATTTCAAGCCAAAATATGAGTTTCTGAGCATTATAGAAGTAGTGGTGAGCAGTAGTTTAAACTGAAAGTCTTTCTGAGAGACGAAAACACTAATTCCAAAGTTCATACTGAGATTTGCCTCCACCATGATGAAAAGTTACTAATTTTCCTCAAGGGTAGAGAAACTGGTCATGCTGTATCACTGCAGCAGAACTTTCCTAAGAAGTTTGTCAAAGTAGACAAGGGAAGAGGGCAGGGTTTTTTGGATGGGATTTGTATTTTAGCACATAAACATGGACACACTATGAAAAACTCATTGCGCAAATGCTTTTTTCTCGCTAGATCCTGAGAGTGACTTTGCCTCACAGCTCCTTGCCTCTTCTGCTAATCTGGTTGGAGAGGTGTATCAAGCTGAATTTTTTTTTTTAATTGAAGTTATTCTTAAAGTTAGAAGGAGAAATACCTGTGTGAAAAAAAATACTAACATATAGATGAAGTGACCTAAGTGGCCTTTATATGGGCACCTTTCATCTTACGAGATTTATGGATTTGCTCCCTGTTCCCCATGGAACGTTGTGTGTGATACCTCTGTGCCACCTGGATTTCTAACCCCACCCATCATCTGAGAAATGCTCTTGTATTGTTGCATGTTTTGATGCTATCTTAACGCAAAGGATTTCTCAAAATGATGCATATTAAGTAGCACTGAAATTTCCTGTTTACAATGCTATAAAACCAAATTCTGAGGTCTCTGTGCAAACCAAATATTGACTTTTAAGGGTCATGGAGTAACTATTGACCCAAATTGGCATGCAAGGAATTACACATCTGAACTGAGATATGGGATCTGTGTCACAGCTTAGCTACACCAAAGTACCTTAAAGAAATTACAGTCATAACTGCATGGAAACAGGGATTCACAGCCTGTCAGGAGATCTGCGCTCCAGACACACTGCTGATACTGTCTGGGTCTCCCTTTGCATGGAGAGATGGCTCACATGGAGGCACCAAGGGTAGAAATTTAAACAGAGTATCCTGTGAGTATCCGGAGTCAAATCCCATTGGGTCAGCCCAGAAGCATTCTGCAGTGTGCTGTGGCAGGTGTATTTGCACATAATATACACTTTATTTTAAAGCCTGGGACAAGTCCTGCCCACTGAGATCAGTGTTGATTGAGACATCATTGAATACAAGTGCCACAATGTGCACCCCCTTGTGCACTGGTGTTACCTGTATTATATCTGCTCTCCACAATTACCTGAAGCCAGGTGGGAGGCAGTCTCTTCTCCCAGTGAACAACAGAACAAGAGGAAATGGCCTCAAGTTGAACCAGGGGAGGTTTAGATATGATATCAGGAAAAATTTCTTTACTGAAGAGGTGATCAAGCACTGAAACAGGCTGCTCAAGGAAGTGATGGAATCAGCATTCCTGGAAGTGTTCAAAAAACATGTAAATGTGGCACTTAAGTACGTGGCTTAGTGGTGGTTTTAGCTTGGCAGTGCTGGGTTAGTGTTTGCACTTAATGATCTCCTCCAACTTTAATGTTTCTGTGATTCTATGAATACTTTATATATAAAACCCCAGATATTTGTATATGCAAATATATTTGCATATCTATATATGTACATGTGCATAAATACATAGGCAGCTCCCTGCACTGGGTTTCTTCCTGAGATTACGTAGAGCCATGTTCACTGGAAGTGTCATGACAATACCACTTCTTTCTGATTGTTACTGGACAATTGAAACTATGATGATAATGGATAAATGCAAAGAGGGGACTATATGTATTCTCTGCTTTAAAAGAGTCAGCCTCATGAGGTACAGAAGTAAGGGAGAAAAATTATGTTAAACTTGTGAATGGTAATTAGGAAACCATTTAAAATGTGTTGCTAGATGCCTGCAAAGACATCTTTGAATAAAAAGGTGATTGATTTAAGTCTGGATTTTGAGAAAAGTCCTGACTAAAAAATTCAACTGGAATTCAGATGGAATTTTTTTTTAATTCTTTAATAAAATTTAAAAATTATAAAATTAATGAACTTTAATAAAAGCATAAATGTCAAAGAGTAAGAAGGAGACATTGATTTGAATGACTATAAATCCAAAAGGAATGACAAGAATGTGATAAAATATACAAAACAAAAAAAAATTTATGGACAGATGTTCAAAGAAAATATTGTTTTATGTAAATTGAGACAAAAAAAAGTCATTAAGTCTGTTACTTGAAGGAAGTTGTGGAATTGTGAGTAAACAAAACAGGTAACAGCTAGGTCTTACAGTCATTTTTTGTTGTATATAGAAAAATACACGTGAGATGAGTTGTATCATAGAGATAAGTAATAGTAATTAAGTCATTCTTAAAATTTCAGTGTCCCCCAGAACTACTCTAGAATCTACACATTTTAAAACCCTTATATGTTTTTTGACTTATATTATTATTGATTTGTATATATATTTACTATAATGTAGTATTATTATACTATTGACTTGTACATATTATACAAGATCTTTAAAAGAACTTTCTAGAAGGTAATGTCAATATACTCTCATCAGTTCCCTGAAGACTGGCTGGGAGGCAGGGACTGTTCTCATCCAGCACTAGACGCCTCTGAGAGTTTTAACCTCTGAGCTGGTGATCCTACATTCCTTTTACAGTCAACTGAGAGATATAGGCATTTCTAGAATGAAATTCATCTGACTAAAAGCTCAGCTCTATGTTTGGTTAAAATAATCTCATCCTAATGTGATGTCCACACTTTTTTTCAGAAAACCAACAGGATGCCCAAGCTTTCTCAGATCTGCCTGCAAGGCATCAGTCCTGGCTCTCCTTGTGATGCACTGGAAGAGATCATGTCCTTAGAGGTCTAAGAAAGATCATCTTGTAGGGCTGAGCTTTTAACATGAGTATCACTCCAGTGGGAAAGCTGAGCTGAGAACTGAATGTTCTACCACTTCAGTCCAGGCAAATGTTGATGCATTGAAAATGTTCAAAGAAGAGTTAAGAACCTTCCTAGATGCCCTACAAATCAGTGGAAGACTCAGAGATCCTGGTAAGCATTATTTATTTTTGTCATAAAATGTGTCCATGGCTTTAATACATATGCAAAAAAATACATAAAATTGTAAGGCGGAAATACTAAAAACAAGATAACAATAAGTAGAATTTTGTATTAATGTCATTCCTATTATGTAAGCTGCCTTCTGCAAGTGTGTGTCTATCCTCACTTCAGCTGACTCTAAAGGGACCAAGGGTGTTTAGACTACTAATTCAGACACATCTGTTTGTACTCTTAAGCATGGTTTGAGCTGGAAGTAGTATTTAAACATCAGGGTAAAATCTTACTCCTTTAAAATCAAAAGTATTATTAAGAGTTGGGAAAGACGACTTACAATAAGAAACTCAGGAAGTTCAATCTATTTTGATTACTAGAAAAGGCCAAAAGGTAACTTAATCACAGCCTGACATTACCTACAGGGTTAATTTCAATAATGAATTCTCAACCTGTCCAGCAAAGAAGAACAAAAGTCAGAGGCTGGAAGCTGAAGATAACTCAGATTAGAAACCAAGCGTAATTATTGGGGGTGACAACAAATAATAATTGTAGGGGTGGCTGCTGATCCTTTAACTAAAGAACCCTCAAAATCAAATTTATTAAAAAAATACACTGCAAATCAGGCAATCAATAAGTGAGGAAGGAATATAGCTTTTTCTGTGCCAAACTCAGGCCAGTGTCTCACACTGCCCAGCAATCCAAGAGTCCATAAATCCACTATTCAGGGGTTTTCCTATTTTGATAGTTTTAAAGAAAATGTTATCTACATGTATGTATAGAGAAAATGTTATCTACATCTGCTGATTCAATAGTGACATTGAATCACTGTTATATGCATAAGGTTCAAAACAGGTTAATTACCATTTTTTTCCAACTCCAGCCCCTCATATGATTTGTCACTGCCTCTCACAGCAGACTTGTTTTGAAAACTAATTCCCATTATCTAAAAGACTTTCCAAAGCAAACACAGCAGTGTAGCACGTTCTAATATTTATTTTGTATTCTAAAAGAAGAGGCAATAGTGGTAGGAGTTTTTTTGGCGGGAAGAGTTCTTCTTCTACAAAGGTACTTGTGTCCACTGTAGTTTTACTTAGTCCAAGGAATAAGTCCATGGGCTGAGGGCTTTGCTTTATAACTTGTGAATATGCAGTAGATGGCTTATTTAATGGGAATAGGGTAAAGGCCTTATTCTAGTAGCAGCAAACTCTGCTTCAGTGCCTAACTGGAGGAGGTGGCAGATGAAAAGGGGTTTCACATACTAAGACATAGATGTACAGTTTTTAAGGTCACTATGATTCTCCCTCTACCTTCTTTCCTTCATAATTTGGAAAACAAATAAACTCCAACCAAAACCTTCTCCTGTGGAAGCCTGCCTCTTACTTTGATGTGTTTGACAGCATGAGGAGCGCCCACCACCCATTCCCTGCACTTGCTAGGACAGGTAAACTCGCTGGCACTGGGAATAGCTCAGTGGACATGTGCAGCACACCATGTGCATTCACAGCATTATCACCCACCCAGATTAGCAGCTGAGCACTGCCAGGTGCAGACAGCAATGCCTGCAGGTAAATATGGGCTTTGCAAGATATGGTTGAGTTGCTGACTCCATTGCAGGCTCCTTGCCTGACCTTGGGGCTGGAGCACTGTCTGCCTCTATGTTTAAAAAGTTAAGATAACATTACTTGTCTGCCTCACGAGGATTTTGTGAGGTTAGAGACACTGTTTATTCATGCTAGATGTAAAGTGTTACAGCAATGAGAGCTATTATAAATATAAGAGCATGTAAATACCTACGCTCATGGAACCTCAATTAAAGCACTACCCATCCTGCTAGAGGAAAGCCCATTAATGCCCATCAGTCCCTGCAATGTCCCAGGACAGCTCACACACAGTTTTCCCACTCTCTAAAGTAAAGAAACCCCATTGGCGACAGAGCCTCAGAGGGCAAACCTGCAGTGAATGAGCACAGAGCTCTTCATAGCATGGGTTTTGTTGTGATTTACAGTCTTGTGCTTAGCAAGGAGCAATAGCTGAGGTGTGGCTTATCCCATTAGTCCCAGTCTTGGTTGACCAATGGAGCTGGGGAATGATGGGGAGCAGCAAAGGCCCCGAGGTGCATTCAGAGGCCTGGCTGCCTGTGAAAGACACCCTGAGGAGCACATGCACATGCCACATGCTGTACACACACAGAAGGAGGTTGCTTAACCAGGGCTTTACAAATATTTTCAAAGTGCTTTACAAACTATTCATTAATAGATGACATATTTTTTGCTAAAGGCACAACCAGCTCAACTAGATTTTATTACAGGTGTAAATAATATCAAGAGAATTTAAGTGTGAGCCTTGTTTCTCTCCTCTTAATCCCTCCTCCTGCTGACATGTTAAAGGTCTGCTTAATCATCCAGCCCTTTCCTTCCAATTTCACAAATGCTTCACCCACACTTACTTATTTTACAGGGATTTATACAAATGCCAGGAGGTACCTAGCAGTGCCCTACAGGTTTCTTGGCCCCAATGAAAAAACAAACAATACTACAGTCCAGATGTGACCTAGCGGTGCAGTTTAACCCACTAAGACAAAGCAGCAGCTTAGAAAGCCACCCCGGACATTTTTAACCGACAGTGGAAGAGCTGAGCACTTAGGGCTGGAGAGAGGCCAGAAATGAGGAGAGGATCGGGGTACGATGAGCCCGAACACATCTGCTGTGCCTGAACACATCTGCACGGGTCTCAGCCTATCCTGTCCCTGGGCAGTGGAACTTAGGGAGCCCCTGGGACCAACACTCACGGTGGGAACTCTGGGGATAGTGACGATGTCTCCCAGGGGGCTGGCACACGGGACCTGCCTTGGGGAGACGAAAAACGGACAGGAGTCCCCGGGGTTTCTGAGAGATGCAGGATGGGGGGTGCAGGTAGCCGGCCACCAAGGAGAAGGAGCGGTGGGATCCAGCCGGTGGAAGTGCGCTCCTCGGAGTTGGGGGTGAGGGTCGGGGCTCCCCAGAGAGCGGGGCCGGACTGGAACTTCTCGGAGCCAGGCTGAGGCGCAGGTAGGACCCCGCGCCCTGCCCTGCCCTGACCTGCGCTGCGCGGGGCGGGCTCCCGCGGCGGGGGCGGTGGCGCCGGGAGGGCCGGGCCGGGAGGCGCGTCCCTCCCCTGGGCCGATTCTCGGCTCGGCTGTTTAATAGTGGAGCCGCCCCCGGCCCGCCCCGTTGGAGCCGGCCCGTGCGGCACGGCGCGGCCGGGGCCGGGGCCGCTGCGGGCCATGGCGGGGGGCGGCGGGGGGG
>VZUI01030812.1:0-31555 GCA_013401135.1 Cettia cetti | reverse complement strand
GGAAGGGAAGGGAAGGGAAGGGAAGGGAAGGGAAGGGAAGGGAAGGGAAGGGAAGGGAAGGGAAGGAGAAGGGGAAAGGAACACAGATTTCATATTATATCATTGCAAACCAGACTTAAATTTTCTTGACTTAAAAATCTCCCACAAAGCAATTCATGCAACATAAGCTGAACTGAGTAAATCTTTTGCAATTAGTGATTTTGCTTCAGCTTCAAATAGCTTTTTTGTTGTTCTTCTCTCAGAATGTTTTTCTTCTCAGAATGTAAAAAAGCCCAAAAAGATACAAAGAAGCCAATATATCTCCTTAATATTATAAGATGATTTTTAGGTTCATATCTTTAAGAAAATTATATATATGCAATTATCAATGAAGATGTCCCACTTAATAAGTCAGTATGATCTATGTATTAGTTTTAATTCTTCACTGAGTGTCAAAACAAACCAAAAAAGAGAAAAGAAAGGACCACTGTTTAATATAAAAAAGAGATAATTTGCATTCTTTAAATAATTGTTTTGAAGTTGTCTAAAGTAAAAAGAAGATACACATAATGGTGTCTTTCTAAAGAAGTCTGTGTGATGTTCCTGAAAAATGATGAGATTATTTCTTCCTATCACAGAATCACTGTGCTCAAGAAGATTAAAAGAAATAGATGATTAAAAGAAATACATATATACATACAGTTCAATGTTGATCTTGAAAAATTGTGACACTGCAAGCTACAGTGTTTCATATTCATAATAAGGCAGTTAAAGGCAAATATGTCTTTCAAATAGCTTTGAGAAACAACGGACTTAATCTACTGTACATGAAGGAGGCAAATCTCAGATATTAAATATTTGCTCTTCAATTGATTACTAGCAACCATTCTTTGTTTGTATCTAGGGATTAATACCTTGAACTTCCCACTTTTCCTCCCTGCAAATTAATTTATCTTCTCAGTATTTAATAACGTCATAAGTATAGATCAAAATCATTATCTTTGCATGAATGTCAAAACTTAGAGCATGTACTCTGAATAATTATGATAAGTTTGTATTTTAAAATTACAGTGATACCTATTAGGAAAAAAGGCACATCAAAAAACAAAACCCAACAAATCTTTCAGTTTGTAAGAAGCATGAAGAGCTGATTCTAAAGTACAATCAATGTAATAAATCTAGAAAGAGTTTTAGGGATTAAAGAAAATATTTGATTTCTTAAGGTGCCTTTTGAGGGAAGCTTGATCTACAGCTCTACAATACAGTCAATGTACTGCTTAAGAAGTGACAGGAATGAAAGAAGGGATGATGAGTTTACAGCACCAATAAACCTGTAAAAAAAGAGGTGATGGTATCTGCTGGTTGTGGTTTCATTATGATGTCATTGAGATATTCAGAGAAACATTAAGTTTGGCCTAGTGGGTCATGTCTGCTTGTCCAAATACAGCATCCTTATCAATTGGTTTATAGTCTTCTGTGAGAATATCCTAGGCTTGTGGATCAGATAAAACCATATGCTAAATTATTTTGTCAACAAGATAAGGCTATGAAAACAGATCCTGTGGGCTAAGAACTAATATATTTATGTAATAGCCCTGCTTATTTACAAAATTGTAGAATGAAAAGGAAGACAAAATGGGACTGGTGTAATGTAAGGTACAATCATACCTATAAAGGCAATAAATGGAAATACACAATTGCTGACTGTGATACATTTATTCTTAAAGTTCTGCTTCTTGTAACTGTTTATTTGAACACTTTAAAAAACAACAGGGTTTAACGACAATGTCTTGTGATTTTGATTGAGGATTAGTCTTATATTCCTTCAGAGCTTCACTGAATCAAACGCATAGTTAACATTACAGAAGATTCAATGTTAAAGGCAAAATATTTCTTCATTGTGTCAGCATGCTATATTTATTGACATTTCAGGATTTTACATCTCCAATGCAAGACCTGGTTTCTGATGACCTAAAAGAAAATTAGACTTCTAAGAAAATTAGAATTGAACTCTGGAAGCACCTGAAAGCTTGAAATCACCTTGATTTTACAAATCTGAGATGTGTTTTTTCTGGGGTACATGATAATTTCTGAATCTATCATCATTATCACCTGTGACCTGTATACTTTCTTCTCTTTGATTCCACATACAGCTTCTGGAATCCACAGAAACTTCTAAGCCATTGTAACTTTTGGAGATGAGTTATTCAGTTTACCCTGTATAATTCTGGCTGGAATTGATCTGTATTCTGAAGGAGTGTGGATTTTCAGCAGTAGCAATACAATCTCATCATTACTTGATTTTCATTTACCATGGAATGGAGTTATTCTCTTCTCAGCTACAAATCACCGCTTGACATTTTTGTCCTGAAAAGGAGTTAGGAGGGAAACTTTTCTGGACCATTCATCACAATGCGACTTCTATTATGAGAACGTAACAACCCTGTGGGAATCATTGACTGTTTTCAAAACTGTCATTTTGAAATTAGATTGTGGGTATTTTTATGGAAGAGATAAGGTTTTCCATGCTGCTGAACCCACAATGCAAAATTATGCTTCTGTATTTGTTTGTGCTTTATATATATATATGCACACACATTTTTAAAATATTTGAATTGCAGACACCTAGGAATTATTCAGGGCCATTTGTGTCAGGGACTACTGAATTCTTGATGATTTCTAGAATCTGATCAAACACTAAAAAGATTTTATATTGACGTGTTTTTCTCAAGTTTAGTCATTTGCCTTTTGTTTTCCTGCTTGGAAATATCACAAGCATATCACACTTCACAATTTATTTGTGCCTTGCTGGTAAAGTGACCAACTTTAGCCTTGGCTAATTGTTAGATAGCAAACCTTATTTTGCTGTTTTTCTGCTTTCTTACTTATGTTCTTACTCATGTTACAGGCTATATTTGCAACATTTAGTTAATGATAAGATTTAATAAGGTAGAACTGGTAGGTGTAATAATTTGCTTACAAATAATATCAGAATAAAAATAGATGCTTGGACACCCATTAATTTGTACCTTGTGAAAAACCAAAGAAAATCAGAACACGTGATAAAATGAGAGGAACAATAAGTTTTAGGGAATACAACCCTTGTGTGTTGGAACCCTTCAAAATATGAATGACTTGCATTTCAGATAAATTTTATTCTGCAAAGCAGAATAAGTGAAACCCCCTTGGGGAACTGGGATATTGGTATTTCTTTGAGAACTAACAGATTTTTCACCCAAATTGATTATTTTACACACTCACTCACACTCACACTTCTCACTTCCCAACAGTGTGCAACATGAAATCAACTGGTTTTGATATTTTCTGTCCCTTGAGTAGTACTTTTATACATTTTTGTAGACTTAAGAGCCTACACACCTTGAATTTTTCTTCCCATATGACTATACTCACAATGTTAGATTGATTTTGAGATAAGATCACACAAACTCTCATGTAAATCTTTCCAGTCCCTTTGTAGGGTTAAGTTCTTAATATATTTGTATTTAATAATGGTGACCTATTATATCCTCTGAAATTACTAAATATTAAAACACTTAGTTTTTATTCTGAATATGAACCAGTTTTCTATTGAGAGGAGTGTTTTATGACATTTTCCATTTCTTCACAGAATAGACCACTTAAGAAACAGAAAAAATTAAATATGTCTTGTTAAACATTTTGTAGTTAAAATGCCATCCATGAACTGAAGTCTGGGAAATTCACAAGTAAGAAAAAAACAAAGAAGTTTACGTTAAGCATTTTGAATTTTGAATTGAAGTTTTGAGCAATGTTTTGGGTCAAATCCTTCTTTATCCAATAAGTTCACTGAACTTTAAGATGTACCTGTTTTACAGAAGTATAATATAATAATGATTAATATGATAAATATGATCTATCCCAGGCAAAGGATTTTTTTTTTTTTAATGCGCACTTACTTGAATTAAAGTGCTTGGTTTTATTGTCGTTCTGAAAAGAAATTTGGGAAATAGTTGATCCCTTACATGTTTTTTTTTTTTTTTTTTTCCTTCCATGAAAGGTAATAAGAATACCTTAATCCTTCCCTTATAACTAGTGTTGACTTCAAAGAGGAATCCACAGAGACGTGAGGATCAGACCTGGCAGCTCTTTTGGGAGAACTTCCAGGGGTTTGGCTATCTTTAGGGTCTTTGCAAGAAGCCCACCATTGGATAGAGTAGAAAGAGCTTTTCTGTTAAATAATTAAAAAAAAAAAAATAAATTTTTGATGATACCCAAAATATTTCTAAATTTTTAAAATCTGGAAAATCATTAGAAAAATTAAAAGGGATAATACAAAAGCACTTCTTGCTTTCTAAATCTATTTTTTTTAATGGGACTGACCTTCTTTTTTCTGTAGTCAGGTTTATAATTTACCCATTTAGACAAATTTAAAGAAAAAAGTTAAAAGAAGCTTAAAACCTCCCCAACCTAAAATATAGTGCCTTGAGCGTTAAGTTGAATAAAATTTTTCAGACTGTACTGATAACTTTGATGTTTCTCTACAGAATTATTTCTTGTGGACAAAACGGGGTATCTGATCCTTCTACTTGTCCATATTCTGAAAATCCATGTTCTGGCATTCCGTTGTCTGAAGCTATTCTCCAGAAATATTATTTACTCATATCAGAAAAAGACCTGATTTGATCGAGGTTTCTTTCAATGCAAAAGGGAGTTCCATTCACTGAGATTCTCCCATGCACTGAGGACTCATCTTCTTAAAAATCAGTTGGGACTCAATAAAAAAAAAATTCCAGTTTACTGCAGTATTCCTCCTGTTAAACAGTATAAAACCCTTCTACTTAACACTTCTCCTGGTAATCTCTGCCCTTCCACACTGAAAAACCGTTTGTGAGTGTTAGGAAAAAAGTATATGTGCTAAAAATATAGATGACCTGAAAAGCAAGGTAAAGAAAGATACAAAGCTTTTAGTAAAATATGTAAGTAAAATTTAATAAATTTAATTTTATTTTGTAAATTCAGTGAATTTAGGCTACCCTAAGTTTAGGTTACCCATGTATAAATTTCAATTACACTGTAGGTAATTACATACTATCTCTTGTATTTTCACAAGAGTGAGAGAAGTTACAAAGCAGTCTGTAACACGTAAGATGCCCTCTGAAAGTTAAAAGAAGACATCTTCAGATTTTATGAACAGATCAATTTTTGCCAATTTATCTTAATCTACTTCACCATAAATCAACAGAACTTGAGTGCTTAAAAATAAAATCTTGCCTGTAGAAACCTATGAGATATTTTAGTGTTCAATTTTCTCTGTGTAACATGTCACTTTTGTCATCTCTGAGGAGAAAAATGAGTAATCTCTGGTGTATAGTTATTTTTAACTAACCATTCAAACAGACCTTTTAGCTAAACACCTAATTGTGCCCAATTTTTAGTTAATTTATGCAGCTTTTATGAACTGGAGCACAACAGCGTCAATGAACAATCAGACCCCATTTGTCATCCATCTAGATTAAATTTTTCATTACAAAAAATGACCTTTTATTTCCATACAGATGAAATGAGTCTCTAAGGATCTCCACACTTATATCAACTTACAACAATTTTAAATAATTTTAAAGCAACCAGACAATATTTTTATTTCATACTGATGTCCTATCCTGGTTGACTGGAAATTCAACAGTGATACTATGTGAAGATAGTGTATATAATAATTTACTACCTAAATAACAATTAATTGAAAGCTGAAATTCCACAGCGGATATGTCACTTAGTTCTGTACCCTTTTCTAAGTAAAATTTATCGTGTACTATTCTATTACAGACCCCACCAAGGCACTTGTCTACTTTCTACAATAATTTCTATAATTAACTTCTAAAAATATATTTTTTAATTTCCTTAAACAATAAAATACTACATGGCTTACAATGATTTTCTCTTATAAAAAATGTTTGTCCTTGTCTTCATGTCTTCATTTATTCCAGTGAGAAAGCTTTCAGCTTTTCTTCTGGAAGCTTTCAATGACAATTGCAAAACAAGATAGTAGAAAATTCGTAGATTTGGCACACATATTTGAAGGCAAAATTTAGCTTGCAATGAATTGATGTGAAGAATACAGAAAAATGCACAATAAAACAATCAGGAACATAAATAAAGGATTTTTAATTAAATAATACCGCAGGCATGATGAACTTCACAACTTTCGAGACTAAAACCCTTCTCTTGTGAAGAAAAATAAATGAAAATAGAAGACAGTGAGCTTGGGAAATTCACCTGTATTTTATTATACCTACCGTTTGAATTTCCATAAGCTTACATGCAACTAAAAACAAGACTAAAAAGAAGTACACGAACAGGCAGAGCACAAGACTGAAAATTTCCTGTGAGAACAATAGTTCTAAGTTTACACTCCAAATCTTCTTGAATTTGTGCCTTTTTAGTGCAGACCAGCACTGTTAATACAAGTACAATCCCATCATTCTCCAAAATATATATGAGAAGCAAAAGTTGTGATAATATTAAATTGACACTGCTTACAAATTTCTTTACCATATAGGTTTGGACCACGATAAGTATCTTATTTTAAGCCATTTGCATTTTAATAATAAATATTTTTACTTTTAATGGGAGGAGATCTATCAACAAATATTATTTGAAACTACACTGTTAAAGCAATGAGATTTCATTTTATCTCCCTCTCCTCTTGCATCTCCACCAAGAATTTGTTTGAGAAGTTAGAAGTTTCAAGTGGACAACCCCAAATCACTGACATTTTAGTTGTTATTCATAAGGGGAAATAAGTATGTTTCTTACATATAACCTTTATAAATTGAAAAAAATATATGATAAATATCACTGATTTCCTTCCATATGAATAAAGGCTTTATTTTAACAGTTGTAGCAGTTTATTGTCTGTGTCCCAATACAATTCAGAATCTGCTACACTACCCTGACTCTAATGTCACTCAATGTGTTCTTTAACTTCACATACACATAAGAGTTTTAATTGTATAGTGCAGATTTATGGTTGAGGTAGCAGTGAAATATTCTCAAATGTTTTTATCCAACAAAACTTTCTAATTCTGTTGTTCGGGAATATAACATCAAGAGCATCTTTAGGGTTCTGTATTTTTTTTTTTCCAGCTGCCTCTAGCTTTTTATCTCACAGGAAACTAGGACTGTAAACTAGACTAATGTCCTTACTTGAGATATAGAGGTATAGAAACTTTTATTCTTTTGCAAAGAATGGAAGTAGGCTGGAGATCTGAACAGAAACACTGCAAGCTGTTTTAATATGCTGTAAGGCAGAGACAGATAAAATAAAGAAACATGTTTTTCACCTTCCTGACCTCTCTGCACCTTCCTAAAAATATGTAAGTGACAATTTTAGATAGAAACAACTTCCCCATCGCTTAAAGGTCCCTCACATCACAATGCATCTTCACACCTTTCTCAGTCAGAACGCTGACTTTAGAGACTGATCTATGACCTCTGTCTATATTTTTATGCTCTGGTAGAATTCAGCCTATTCTAACTTGAAACACAACTTCTATTAAGACACATCCAGATTTATATAGAAAATAGGTTTCCAGTGTAATGTTTCTGGTTGATTTTTTCCTAAATTCATTGAGTATATGGAAAAAAATTTGTAGGTTTCCAAGCAAGGATGAGCAAAAGAAAAATATGGGCAGACATCATCATTACTAAGAAAAGCAATACCTTAAAGATAAAATGATATTAAAAAAAGGGGGAAAAACTCTTTGATTACGAGAAAGTCAAAGTTAAATATTATCCACTATTATTATAAAAATTTCTAAATAAGTATTTGTTAAACAAAAGAGTTGTACGTACACATGAAGATTCAATTACTAATTTTAAAATACAGGTGGCAAATTTTTCACAAAAACATTCCACCATTTCTACGAGCATAAGGACCATTAAAGGAAATTTTGTAATTGTTGCCATTTCCTGGTAGTCTTCAAAACACTGTCGTATATATTCTTACTCAGCTACTTTTGTTATGAAATCTTAATGTGTAACACTATACAGAAATTAGTATTTCTATATACTGTATAACATACTTAGAAAAAACTTTTATCTTTCATAATCTTGCTACTTTTCTTCCAAGAGTGACTGATGTTTCTTAAAGCTGATAATGATTAGCCCAATTTTGTGTAATTATTATACACTTGATACAAAAAGAAAATTGACATTTCAGGTGGATACCTGAAGTTTGCAAGTTCCTTGCAAATCCCACATGCAATATATCTAAATTGTACAAACCACCTGGGAAGACTCAGTAAAATATTTTCTATTTACAAAGATGGAAAATTTCAGGATTTGAATCTGACTTTCATATGCTAAATACGCCAGCAACTTTTCAACATTTACAGTCCCTGAGTGCTCTGCACAAGATAAAAATGTGTAAAGCAATCTTCTTGGATATATTTGTCATAACCCTCAGTATTTCTATCTGCATTACACCTGTAAATGGACCTATTACCCTGTCTCACCGAGTCTAATAATTGTGCCTGATACCACATAATCTGTGCCACTCCAGACACAAATACCAGCTGCTACAATTCCAAAAGCCCAATAGTTGCAGTTCAAGAAGGAAATGAAATGCTCTAACCTTTACCTTGGTCCATATCTTGCTCCCATACCACCTCTATGCTGCTGACTACTTATTAGTGTCATGATAAAAAGGAAGTATGCAAATGAAAATATCTATGCATTCAATTTGTGTCACTCCTAGTTCCAACCATGGCTTGCCCACAGGCTTCCACACAGAGCAAAGACTCCTCTGGGCAAGGAACTTTTCATCTTCCAGTGCTACTTATACTATCTCTGCCTTAAGGTATGACATCATCATCAGCAAACTGTCTAGAGAAAAGGAGGTGCTCTCTGGTGGCATAAATGGAATTCTACAGTACTGGAGTTGGACAGGAATGAACTCTGTTCAACCAAATGAAAATTACATTCTGGACACTAGATTAGGGCAGAGACCTCGTCTTTGTCTATTAACTTCTCACTAAAACAGTAAGAAAAATTACAGATCTGCAGCAGTTCTCTCTATGTATGTATGTATGTATGTATGCATGTATGTATGTATGTATGTATGTATGTGTCTATCTATCTATCTATCTATCTATCTATCATCTATCTATCTATCTATCTATCTATCTATCTATCCATCTAATTTTACCCTGGAGTTGCCTAATGATGCAAATACCCTCAGTCAGGCAAAAAAGAAAAATCAGCTAGCCTTTCAGCTTCATACGGCCTTGTAGTCAAGCCCATATGTGAGTTCCTAATGAATTAATTAATACATGTCATAAATAAAAGAGTATCTATTTCATACCATGATCAAAATCTATTCAATATTTCATATAACTACTCTAATTTTCTGCAGTCCAGATTCTGCCAGTCTAATTCAAATTGATGGATTTCAAAGGCTGACCCTGTTTTTACTTTATTTTGAAAACAGTTGTGCTAAAATATATTCATAACTAGAATAGAAATAGAATCATAACTTATATGAATTCTATACCTTGTAGTTTCCTAAAATGAATTTTATTATCTTGCTTTTCTTACTGAAATATACAGACCATGATCCTTGTATTATCTTTTTTCTTTTCTTCTCAACAAATTATATGGTTAAAATAAAAAGCATACATAACTGTGTAGTCTTAGAAACTTAATTCCTGTTTCTTTGAAAACTTCCAAAGTGATCAGTTGCATTTGTGATACAACAGAGAAATTCAACACTGATATCCAAACACCTTAACACCCTTAATGACATCAATTGTAATATTTATCTCAACAGCCAGGAGTATGTGTGCTATATTACTGGCCAGCGCAGGTGACCATAAAACTCTTCTAAAGGCCTTCTTAAATTTCATGGCTTTCAGATACAAAAATAAGATATTTATCATTAGAATTACCATGGTATATTTATTCTTTTATTAGTAGGGTGTCAAGGTGTTTTAAATTAAGTAAATATATGCATAGGAAAATCCACTGAACTGGTTTAAGCAGGAATATACAGAAAACAATCATGAGCTAAGAAAGACCACCGTCAAAACATGAGTGTACCATCCTATGCAATTATGCAATGCCATACTTATAAAAGCAAAGAGAACAGAATACATAAAGTCAATCTTTTAACTACAAATTGCTTACATCATGAAAATGTAAACTCAACAATTTAATATTGTGAAAATTGAATCCAGTTGATACCAATTTGTTAAAACAGTGTGCTAGACGGAAAGTGGAAGAAATGGACTTTCTTGAAGAAATGCTTTTGCCAAAACCAGTGCAAATGAATTTGTTCAGAAAACACAAGCCATTATTAACATGGGTGAGGATAACTTGGAGGTGAATGAACACTAACATGGGTATTGATCTTAATTGAAAACATTTTCATTATTCTCTGAAGTTTCACTTACTGACATAGAGGCTTTCAAAAAAATATAATTACAGCGTCTAACTGCCACATGCAGTCAAAAAGGGAGAGAAATAATGTCTAAAGGTTTTTGAGAACTTTTGAGAATATTTCCCATTTCTAACCAAAAATCAGTGCAATGCACCTAAGAATTTCAGCTACTTATATAGACTTGAAACTAATATGCCTAATAGTCAAAGAAATCCTGTTAATGTATGGATCACATATAACAGGAACCAAGAGAGAACTTACAGTATGTTCATGAAAAGAAAAACTTGTTCTATTCCAATCAGTTGCCAGCTGCTTTGTGCCCTAAAGCTTGATCTTTTATTCCTATTATCTTAATTTCTCTGTGGGGAAAAAAATACCTGTCCATCTATATTTATGTTAACCATTTTGGCTGAAATTTTCCCAAGACCCTAAGGGAGTTGAATTCAATCACATATGGCTGTCTAAAACTTTTAAATCTTATTGGAAACCCCATTTTTAAATGTCTGATCTTTTTGTTCAATAGAACCCTTGACTTACTTGTATCCTTTTGTAAGAATTTTTCATTGTTTCCTTTCTTCATCATCTTTCTCAAAATATTATAACATATCTATGTATTTATACCATACATATATATTAAATTCTATGGCAAGATGAAGATGAAAAACATTTCCATGGCAAACTAAAGAAAAAATAAAGAAATTTGTTACCATATATATTCTATTTATATTTGTATCTAATGGATAGTTTTTCCCTTATTAAGTCAAGGAAAAAAAGTCTAAGAAAATACTATAAAGGTAAAATTATCTATGTTTTGCTTCTGTTGTTAAGTTTAGGGATACAAAGTTGCCATGGCTACTTCTTTACTTTTGCATTAAGTGTGATAGATTTGGATGTAACAGAAAGTAGATGACAACAGCCAGAGCAATTGTCAGGTATTCAGGTGAGGCAGTCTCATTTAGAAAGGGTTGCTGTATATAGCATAGATACATACTCATTCCTCTTGACAGGAACTGCTGACAGGAACAACCCATCCTTTCACTGACAAACTGGAACAGAGTGTTGTTTCCCAGCCTTAGAGCTGATATGACAGCGTGCCTTTTTAATAAGAGCATAAAGAACATGCACAATTTAAGAGGTTTCAGATGGATACATACATCCATACACAGACATAAAGACTTTCCAACTCAAGAGAACACTGGCACTTTTCAAATTGGCATGCCAAATTAGCTTCTGTTTTGACCTTGTTCGTTCCTATTAGTTAGGTATTAAACAAGAATCCCATGCCACCTTGACAAGGGCTTTTGTTTCTATTATACTGTTATTCAATCCTATACAAGGGATGGATAAGAATGAGGCATGTCTGAATAAGCAGAGGGAATCACCCTAATGAATGATCTTCTGCATTGCAGTACACCGTGGATGAAATGACTTCTTCATTCTGTATTAACTGATGTGACCTCTTCATCTCAGCTACTTTTCATAGTTGCCCATCACTCAGAAAGGCTGGTATTTAAGGCTCTCACAGGAGGAATATTTATCTGACAAACTGTGTTAGAGGTACAAAAACTAATGGTAACAAAGCAGAGCCATAAGAATGTGCACATCAGTAAAATAGAGCCCTGGGATCTTATTAAGATTCCAACTTGTTTCTACACTTAAATTTATTTCTTTCTGTTGTACATTTCCTTAGGTCAAGTCAGCTCTCTGCAGCATCATATTAACAATCTGATTATATTTAGGCCTATTAACAAGCCTATTATATTAGTCAGATAGTCTAATTGGACTAATTCTTAATCTCCGAAAGATTTTCTGGTCGCCTTAATACTTAAGCTTATTTTGTCATGTAATACAAATAAAGGACTATAAAGAAGCTTGAGAAGGTTTTTTGGGTTTTGTTTGTTTTGGTTTTTCCTTTAAAATTATGTTTGTTTACATGTAAATTATTCTACAAACACATTTTGTTTCCTGTGATCTAAGTCTAGCTTTCCCTGTGTGTTCACAGTCTGTTTTTCAATATGCTGTCCCTGTTTGCACATTTCCATCTTTGTTGACAATTAACTTTGTTGTCAACAAAGAAGAATAGTTCTTTTGAAGTAAATTATTTACAAATCTCAGTTAAACCCAAAATAATCATTCATGGCTTGTCAACAGTGTATGTGGTCCAGAAGAAGAAAATTATTTGAAAATTATTCTGAAAAAGAAAATAAAGTGGAACACAAATGAGTTTTAAATAGAAGGCAAAAATGATTTTTGGAATTATTTGTGTATTTTATGAGCAGTTGGAAATAATATGAAAAATTGGCAATATGCTCTAGATTATGCATGTGTATAGCCATTTTATTATAATTTAGATCTCACCAGAGTCTTGTGAGGCATCTCTGAGGTAGACCATCTCCAGGCAAAACTGAAGCCAAAAACAGACAAGAAAGTTGTTAGCTAATTCCACAGCTGATGTAAGATAGCACGGCTCCATTGACTTTAATGAGACTCACCCTTCCCACTGACAAAACTCACAGTGTACTTGACAAGAGTCAATCCTCCCTGGATGAGAAGGAATACAATATTCAGTTCTCGTGTATGGTCACCATGTCCTTATTGGGAAGAGTTTGATTGACAGTACAAAGCAGGAATATAGTCAGTAGATCCTTGCAGGTAATGTTTTAAAATTATTCCAAGGACAAGGAGTTTTGGTGTAGGCTTTTTTGAAGATCCCGGAAACATTCTATAATAGGAAATAGACTTTCTTTGTGAAAAGAAGATGATAAGAAGATGATAAAAAAAAACAACCCCTCAAACATTTTCTTAGGAGTTCTGTAGAATTCTTATTCATTGGAGATATGTCATAAGGATGTTGTGAACATTAACATTGCCCAGGCATACCATTCATCCAGCTAGTCATAATTACAGTCAGAAGCATTCCACTTTTTATCTCCTACCAGTGGGGAAAAGAATTCTTGGCACCAGGGAGAAAGTTCTATTTGTTCTCCTTTTTTCATCATGCACTATTCTCTTTTTATTATATTTTATCCAGTGCAAAAAGAGAAATTAATGCATCGCATGAATTTGTTATTTTACCTCTTTTTTCCCCCTATTAGGAATGCTGCTTCTAGGCCAGTATTTTTATGTTCTGAACTTGAATTTATCTTTGTCTACTTTACACTTACATATGTCTCAGGAATGTGAAAAACTGTGTGGGTAAGTAGTTGTGGCTTATGCTCAAATATTAGGAGAGTTCTTTTAGTGCATTCATTAGGAAATTTCTTGGATATATGCATCTCACCATTTTGCTGGATACAGCTTACCTTAAAATCTCTCTTCTTTCAGATGGTCAGTGTTAAAAATCATAAGTGAAAGCTTTTTACATGTCTCTGATGTTAATTTGTATCTGATAACCAGCTGAGTTAGAAAGGCTTTCACAAAATAAACAAGATTGTAGAATTAGTCGTTTAACAATGACTTGACACGTACATAAGGCAGCCATTTTGGAAACATCCATTTCTGAACTTTGTGCCTTCAATTTCTTGAAAATTAATCTGTTTGCCAATCTTTGTATTCTGTGAAAGCTTTGTCATGCTCTTCATCAGCCACACACCGTAAAATTGTACTACAATGGTGAAAATGTCAAAAATCAGGTACTGATTGCAGGTGAGCACCAATAAAATACTACAATTCACATACACTTCTTTAAATGTATTATTACAAAGTAGTTCAATATTCACACAACTCAAACCTTGTTAGGTTTGGAGAGCTATTAGAGCCCAATAATAAAAGATTACCTGGACAATTTACTGTTCTTCTTCCTCTGACTTCTTGCTTGTCTTCCTGCTGAAAACAGAGTCACAACCCCAAAACCAACACACAGCACAGAAATAGAAAACTGAAAAACCTTAAATCTGGGGGATAAAAAGTAAGTAACAGTGAGAGAGACAAATATTTTAAATTTACCTGAGAGGGAACTTGGCTTTGATATTGCTGATTTCTCAAGCATTTAGAAATTATTCCTTAATTGAAATGTAAATTGATATTTCTAGGGTTTTTAATGTCTATATTGAATTAAATTAGAATCCAAACAGGGTTTTAAAAGGTGAAATTTAACTTCCTAGCAGGAAGATCATATTTGCTAATATTTTAGCTTTAACTAGAAATTAATATTGGCGTTTGCTTAAAGGCAGATTTGTCCATTTTAAGTTTATTGATTTCAGCTTAGTATGGATTGGCTTTCATATGACCTGAAAGAACCAGCAGAAGACAAAACCATAGTATAGCAGGGTATGACACCCACCACTGTATCCAGATGTTTCAGTACAGAAGGCTTTTAATTCAAACAAAAAAGTACCTGGAGGATTGATTAATATTACAAGAAAAACAACAACAGATAAAAAAATACATATCCAAAGAATGTTCTTTAAGTTTTTTCTTATTGATAAACTATTTGGAGAATTCACTGGTTTTTAAAGTTAAAATTATTCTTTTATTTATTCTTATTTAATTTAATTTATATAAATTTAAATATTCTTATTTATTTATTTTATTTAATCTTATTCTTATTTAATTCAAAATTTCATTTTGAATGAAATTAAAACTATTGATTTCTACAAACAACCTTTATTTACAATTATATGAGTTGCTGTTTTATATTTTATAGTAATTATAAGGTAAATAGAATTAGATGATGGAAACATTATGTATATATATAGTGTTTTGATGATACTGTAACAAGAAATGAGGAGACTAGGGCAGGAAATACCCTGTCTTATTTATTTCAGTGTTTGGTTTTATCAGCTTCTCCAAAGAACTTGCATGCAAAATAACCCTTAACTGTTCAGCATTAAAATTTTCCCAGAGTTTGTGAGGAGTTTGAGTTACAGTAATGAACACAGTTGTAATAACTTCTTATAAATCAATCTGTAGAGTTCAAATCAGAAAAAAACAACAGTGTTTACTTCTATAATCATAGAAATTTATTGTCTCCCAAGCTTCAGGAGTATTCAGTACTTAAGAAGCATTTGAATGAAAACTTTGTTAAACTATTGTTACTCATCAAGTCTAGGTTAAAACCAAAATACACTTACAAAGAAACTCATTCCTATGAGTCATAATATAGTTTTGCAAGACATAACAAAAGAAGATATTTTAAGTTATCTTTGTCTTTCTTCGGAGCAGCTAACATGTATACTATTTCAGAGGAAGCGATATCACACCTGGTCAATTCTCAAGAGATGTAATCTCTTAGTGAGATTAGGATTATTTTTTAGTAGACTAAACTCTGAATTGAAACATTGCATGGGCACATACCTATGTTTTTAATATGCCTGTGCAGTGCAATTGTAGAATCAATATTTACTCATGCTGACAGTCTAGTGCAGGTGTTGACAATTTGACTTAAATTGCTTGTCTCATGAGAACCGAAATCTTTGAGCAGTAACTGTGTTTTGAATATCCACCAAAAAAAACAAAAAACCACAACTAATCCCTCCCCCCCCCCCAAAAAAAAAAAAAAAAAATCAGTGAAGGACCACCTGCTTTCTTGTTAAACCATTCAAAGGAGGAAGAAGGCAGTCAGGAATAACACATTTTTCAACTGTTGATCTTTTTGACTAAAAGTGGGGATACAGCTGCAGAAATGGAGAAAAGCAAAACTTCAAAACTAAAAGGTTAATTGAAAAACAAACATTTTCTGTTAAAAGTCTATTGTTCTCCATACTTGATCTCCCTTGACTGAATAACATTGTATTTTCCTATTACCTTTGCCACAACATAGGAGAAGACACAGCAATGGTGACTTCCACTGAATTTTCTAGTTCCACTATTCTGATGTCAAGCTAGGCACACGTTGCAAAACAGACATACATTTTATTCAGTTGTGTCCATTCCCCTAGCCCTGAGAAAAAGATTTTGTGATGGAACTTCCTGCAAAAGAAGAACCCTTTGCAAAATTCTGCACTTCCCTGTTTGCAATTCTCAGGGCCTTTGTATCCAATATCCAATATCTTTCTCTTGAACCCAGCTACAACGGTGATTACCATAATTTTGCTAGAAGGTCTGGTTGTTCCTGCTGTGTCAAGGAGCCACTCCTCTCAGTAAAAGTTTGGAAGACAATGCAAATATGCTTGGGGAGATGATGGAAAGTAGTACATTTATTTTACATGTTAAACTTGATTAAAAATATTACTGTTCTCTGAAAGAAATTTAAGAGTAGTAAAAAGTCATCCAAGACTGAATTACAAACATTATCTATTATTACATGCTTTATATTCATATGAATTAATTATTTTCAGTTTGATCTGTGAGCTAATTCCAGAACCAAATCACTAGGGAAATATGATATTAATGTGTACATGTTAATAGACATATTTAATCAATTACTCGGTGAGTATTTTATTACAAGTATAAGCTTGAAAACAAAATGTTCTACAGGACCAAGCTGTTCTGAACTAACACTTTAAAAAGTGATGCAAATGTAAATCTGTCTGCCTTTGGCTAGCAATACTTTTTTCCCATTTTTTTTCTATTTTGTTCTACTTTTTATGAACCAAGAAATCAAATTTCAGTTGAGAAGTGCTTCATCAAACATGAGTTATTCTGAAATTCTTTTCAGTAATATAAGGTAATATAGAGACAATCTATTATATAGCAAGAGGGCATAACTTTTTAAAAAACCTGCTGTGCAGCTAAGCCCAGAAAATTTGTCTTACTTCTTTTGGGTTTACAAATTTATTTATTTTTTTTTAATTTCTCAACTACCTTTGGAAAATGCTTAATAAAGTACATGCTGTGTATACTTCCCTAGGACTAGGGAATGCAAAATCAGCCTATGTTCTTTCATTTTGTCTTCTTATTTATTCATGCAAGGAGTAGTATTTTCAGCATAGTCAGGAGCATTTCATGCAATATTTCCCCAAATTAACCATTGCATACCTGTGAACTTTTTTTAGATTACTAGGGGGACAGCCCTCACAGTTTCCCTAAGCTGTCTGTTTGCAATTTAAAAGCAGTTTTTATAACCAAAACAGAACTGATATACCACTACTGTTAATACCATACCTGCTGACATCAAAATAGCCTGTACTATGACTGTTATACACTTGACACATTGGTGAGATTAAATTATGTTTCTATCAACAGTACTGATAGAAATTTGTCAGAATGCTGCATTTTTATAGCACAATATGATTTAACATTAGTATGACCTCTACAGAGATTTGGCTGGCCACATTGAACTACTCCCAGTATGTTATCTAATACTAAAAACCAAAAAGCTAAAAAATAAAAAACAAAATAAGGGACACAAAAAGCTGTATGTCAGAAGTGAACCACATTCAACAGACTACTATACGTATCTGCAAATTTGCAGTTGACACCAAACTGGGGAGAGTATTGATCAGCTGGAAGGTAGGCAGACTCTGCAGAGGGTTCTGGAAAAGCTGGATAGATGGGACAAATCCAGTGATATGAGATTTAACAATACTAAGGGCTGAGTCCTGCATTTTGGCCACAAGAACCCCCTGCAATGCCATAGCCTGGGGACAGTGTGGCTGGACAGTGCCCAGGCAGAAAGGGACCTTGGGGCACTGATGACAGCAGCTGAGCAGGAGCCAGCAGTGTGCCCTGGTGGCCAAGAGAGCCAATGGCATCCTGGCCTGTATCAGGAATAGTGTGGCCAGCAGGAGCAGGGAGGTCATTCTTCCCCTGCACTTGGCACTGGTTGCTGAGGGCACACCTGGAGTGCTGGGTCCAGCTCTGGCCCCTCAGTTTGGGAAGAACATTGAGACACTTGAGTGCATCCAGAGGAGACAATGAGGCTGGTGAGGAGCTTGGAACACAAACCCTGTGAGGAAAGACTGAGGGAGCTGGGGGTATTTATCCTGGAGCAAAGGAGACTCAGAGGTGACCTTATCATTCTACAACTCCCGGAAAGGTGGATGTAGTGAAGTGAAGGTCAGTCTCTTCTCCCAGGCAACCAGCAACAAGAGGACAAGAGTCTTGAGCTGTGCCTGAGGATCTTTAGGTTGAATATCAGGAAGAAGGTTTTCACAGAAAAGGTGACTGGGCATTGGAAGGGGCTTCCCAGGGAGGTGGTGGAGTCACTGTCCCTGGAGGTGTTTAAGAAAAGACTGGATGTGTCACTCAGTGCTACATAGTCTGCTTCACAACGCTGTGTTGGTTCATGGGTTGGACTCAATTATCTCAAAGGTCTTTTCCAACCTAGATGATTCTATGATTCTGTAATGTTTCAGAGATATAAAAAAAAAAAAAAAAAAAAGATTTCTCAATGTGTATCAAATTTCTGTCAATTTTTCTGATATTACAGGCTCAAATAGAGTAAAACAGGTAGAATTTCCATTTTTGCACCATATTTATCAATGTAAGATTTTGCTTAACAATATTAGGGCCCAGACCTTACAGTAAAGACAACTGCTCTTACTTTTTTAATTATTAAATTGCTATTTCTTCTCACTCTTTTCTGCTTTCTATTCTGAGATAACATGCAGTGTGTCACTGTGAGATTGCCTGGCATTTCTTAACTAACAACTCTACCTCAGTCATACAAAGGCAATATTTTTGGTAGTTTGCATGGGAGTTTTTTTCTGTGTTTACAAATTACTGTGGTTTAACAGGGATAGACAGCTCAGCCCCACACAGATGCTCACTCACCCCATCCATGGGATGGAGAAGAGAATTGTAAAGGTAAAAATAAGAAAACTGAGGGATTGAGACAAAGACAGTTTAATAGGTAAAATAGAACACATGTACAGAAGCAAACACAAAGAATTCATTCACCTCTTCCTATTAACATGCAACGGTTCAGCCATGCCCAGGAAAGTGAGGCTCCATCACATGTCATGGTGACTTGGGAAAAGAAATGCCATCTCTCCAAATATCCTCCCCTTTCTCCTTCTTTTCCACTGCTTTTATTCCCATTTGATATGGATTGTCCCTCTGGTTGCAGTCAGCTGTCCTCACTGTGTCCCCTCCTTGTGCACCTGCAGCCTCCTTGCTGGTCAGTCTGAGAATCAGAAAAGCCCTTGACTCTGTGTAAACACTGACAGGCAATAACTAAATCGTCCTTACTTTATCAATGCTATTCTCATTTCAAAGAGAAAGCATAGCACACCATAAGAGCTACTATGAAAAAAATAATTCTATCTCAGCCAGAACCAGTAGGCAAGTGCAGTCATATTTAAAATGCCACATTAAAAAATGCAGTGCATTTCCCTTTTGCTGTCAGTTTAATAGCAGATATCAAAGTATATGTGATAGTTGTGTGTGGGCAAGCATAGTGCATGATGCTAGGTGAGCATGTATCCGTTTAGTACATGTTGGCCCACCTTCTTAACATCTCATAGAAACTCACATATCTTTAGAATTTCATAAATTATAACTCTTTACAGTACTTTAGTCATCCAGAAACCAAACCAGTCTCTCTTAGAGCCAATACCGACTGTCTTCCAAGCCCCGAGATAAACTATTTTAAACTTTCCTTTTTAATTCTGGCGCTAGATGGCAGTAAAAGTGCAATTCTGAACATTTCATCCAACACGGAAAAATATACAGAGAAATCTGAGGCAGGAAAAAAGGCTATCACTGTAAGTCAGCTTGCCTTCAAAGGTTAGCTAGAAGCAGGATATGGAATATCGTGCAAAATCACTAGAAAATATATTAAAAAACTAAAAATCCAAGAGCAAAAAAAAAAAAAAAATTAAAGAGGGAAGAGTAATGGGGAGCTTCAAGTAATTTGAAATACCAGGAAAAACTGACTTCATATGGTTTGCTAAAATCTGCCAAAACAGCAGATCAGTGATCTGAAAAAGTAAGATATAAAGGCAAGTGTCCTACCAGTGTGCCAAAAATATGATTCTTCTTCATGAAAAGCTCTAAGAAAGGCAGAGGAGAAAAGCAATCTGCACAAGATTTTTTATTCATTACTAAATTGAATTTTATTGAATCTCTGAAATTAAGAGAGTTGTATTTCTTTGCTTTTAAAGTCACTGAGACCATATATACAGTAAAAATGCACTGCTAAAAAGAGGAACAATTTTTCTGCCTTTCTTTGTTTTGAGATTGAAAAATTATATGCCCTCCAGCAGAATGGATATGCTGTGGTATCATTTTGACAGTACCCACTCACAGTCCAGCTTCTTGTTGCAGTGCTGTAATAGTTGTAACCTTGTAGTAGTCCTATCTTTGTAAACATCTGCATCTGGAATGGACAGAGAGGAAAAAAAACTAAAATTAGAATTATGCATAAAAATTTATATTTAAGATCTTGTTATGAAGACACTTTCAAAGTATTTATTGGATGAATTTCGAAGAAATCTCTAGCAGTGACATACTCAAGCTTAAGCTGAAGGTTTAACTGCTACAGTGTTGTTGCCCATTAAATCAACAGAGTGATTTGGATGTAGAACTGCAAACTAAAATTGATTCAGGCTTTTATAACAGTTTTACTTTTTTTTTTTTTTTTTTTTTTTTTTTTTTTTTTTTTTTTTTTTTTTTTTTTTTTTTGTCACCAAAGTGACTGGATTCTATTCTGGGGTACTTAGAAAGGGAAGCACATTTTCCACCCTCAACCTTATTCAAGATATACAAAATCTCATAGAAGACATTCCAGTGTTTATTAAAAAAAAAAGTGTTTATTACTTCAGAATGCAGATAAAATCCATCTTTCCTAAAGGCTGAAGTTATGAAGAACTTCTTGATATCATGCTGACTGTAAAAAATAAAGCTATAGATAAAAATCAGAAAGCTGAAAATAAATCCTGATAGGTGAGTTTAGGTTTATTTTTTGTTCTGTAGATCTTATTGTCTTCTAAACTTCTCTTAAAACAAGTACCACTTTTTATTGCTTCAGTTAAAAATACCCTTTCTTTGAATATAATGTCAAAATTTTGTTAGAATATATTCACACTCTCTACATGGCTCTGGGTTTCATAGAAGCAAACATGCATAACATAAAGTATAGAAGCTTTTAGGCATTGAGTTATTTAGCATTTAAACACAAGTAAGTGAACTGCATGCTTGTGTCATCTCTTCCAGGAAGAAAATCTCCTTGTTCTACCAGAGGTTAGACAATGGAAGCTGTGCTATCAGCATGCTTTTGATCACCTTGTCCACCTTCATCTTGCACATCATTCCTCTATGAGGCCAAAAGTAATGCCACAGGAAAGTACTTGTATTTTATACCTAGACCTCAGCACCTATTGTTTCCTTTAGAGAATACCTTAAGCAGCTGAAGAGAAGGCCAGCTTTCTTTGCTGTCTATCACCAGACTGATGTATGACCTTTGGATCTTACTGGGTACACCCTCACCCCAGTCGCAAAAACAGTATTGGTGAAAATACCTTCTTCCATCATCTTCTAGCCGGGGAATGGAACCATTCATTTCTAACAGCAGAACTTAAGTGACTCATCCATCAACACCAAATCACTTCTGTGTATTCTGTGTGGTGAAAGCTAAGTAGATGTATGCGCCATAGGACTTTTTTGGACAAGAAAGGCTAAAAAAACCAAAACCACCAAGACTATTCTGGGTCTAGAAATACTTCCATCTATTATATTTTATTCTTTGTGGTTTAGGGAGGGGCAATGTTCCACAAATACTGTAAAATCAAACAGCTCTCAAAAGGCAGGGGATTCTCATTTATACTCTCCTGTTGCTATATAAAAGTCTTCCAAATATTCTAGTCCAAGAGAATTATTAATTAATGTAAAGTTACAAACATGCGTCCTGAACATTAGGGTTTTTTAAGGCAGTGAGTTTTAGCATTAGGAGCTCATTATAGGCAATAATGAATTTGGTATTTACTTATTATTATGTCTCTTACTCTGTGTATAAAATCTAAGTATTACCACCACCTATTGAAAATATACACTATTTTCAAAATCCCTCTTCACTTAAATATACTGGTTGGTTTGTTAGTTTACCTTCTACATCTAGAATTATTAGTAAAAAAAATTAAACTTATCATTTGAGAAACTGGTAACTTTGTTCTTGAAGTAGAGTTTGTTTGCAGAAACATATCAGCCCTTCTCTTGGTTTCTTCTCTGAGACTAAAGGAAAATAACAAGTATTAATGCTGAGCTTTGACTTTTAGAGCACAAAATTAGTTTTCTATTCCTTCTCCTACTTCTCCTCCTCTATCATCTGGTCACTGGTGGTATTTTGTTGTTTTTTCCAAAGAGCAATATCCTCCTTTTAGACTTTTGCATAATCCAGGTATTGCGATCTTTGACTGCATTTGCTGGAGCATAAACATAAAATAAATGTGTAATTAGACAAGGGCACCCTTACCCTGTGCAGCAGAAACTGGAGGATTTTCATGGCACATTCCCTATGCTGAGATACAATTCCTGTCACAGGAGATCATTCTCCATTAAATGTAGTTTACAAAAGCAAAGTAAACACAGATGACCCAAATGACTGCCATCCTTGTGCGCTCAATAAATTACTGGCTTTACTGACTGGATTAACATAAGCCTTCAAGTACAGAAAAAAAAGTCCTTGAACCTCCCTGAAAATCTGGCATTGCAGGGATATTACATTTGAGCCTAGGATCCACGGCAAAAGTTTGTTATCCTTTATGGAGAGAGAACCTTTTTTTCGTTTTAGTGGATGTATGGTCCTATTCTTTCTCACAGTACAAAGGCATTCTTGATCTCCATAGAATTCTGAATATCACCTGAAGTTTTTACTTTTATTCTTCATCTATTTTCATCTATTTTCATCTATTTTCATTCAAGCCAGTTCAAAGCCTGTATTAACAATTAACCCCTACCTGTAGATAACTATGGATATGAATATTAATTATTTAGGCTAAATAAAGTGATTTTCTTGATTTTTGTGTGGTTTTCTTTGGCTGTTATTGTGTTACTGGTTCTGGTATTTGTTTTTATCAAACCATACTCTGGCAGAAAAGGGTTTGACTGACATGCTGTTGGAATTATGATTTTCTTTCTTCAAAACTCATACATGTACATAGCTGAGCAGAATGAACAACTGGTATAATATTTATTTGAACCTCTATATTCCATGTAACTATTAATTTCACATTTGAAACAAATAAGACATGAGTTATCTGGTAAAATTTGAGCTATGACACTATGGGAATGAAAACATTTTGAATAAGGCATCTTCCACAACACAGATTTTCACATTTATTTCAGATCTGCTTTGACAGATCCAGATCTGCCATTATAAGATTTTCTAGGGTAAGACGTTTAGTTGGCAACTGTAGACCAAATAATGGGCATCTGCCTATGCTATGTCTAGAGTACTCAGTCAGCAATACATCCAGAATATACAAAAAAAATAAGAATGGAATGCAGTCAGTGTGCTCAAATGTTTAAAACTTTAGCCTACTTTTAATGTGAGTATAAGGATATTTTTTTCTTACAGTTTGAAAAGCTGAGTAGTCATCAGTACCAATTTTGCAATGCCTCCAGTCTGACTGAACTGCCAAGGCCAAAATTGTCTTTAAGAACATGTAAATATGTCAAAACTGCTATAATGAATCAAGGTTCTCTCTGTTTATTTAATCTTCAATAGTCAAGATTGAATACATCAGAAAAAGTTACAAAAATCTCTATTGAAAAATCTGCCTAAAGGGAAAATTTCTTCTGAACTCTTATTAGATAGTTCCTAGCTTATATCAGAATGCATGAAGATTTATAGCCCTCACTTTTTAATCCAAACTAATGTAACTTGACTCCTACTTAAGTCTTAGACTTGCTTATGCCTTGGAGCAATGGGTTTATTTTGCACTAGGTAAAATTTTTTCCCCTTTTAATACTTTTAAATAGAAAGTGATTCTATGAATCTTTATTTTTCCTGTTTTGAGACTTCCCCAGGTTTACGGTAATCTGGTCACTAGCTAGTTTTACAGTAGTATTATTTATGCAAAAATATAAATTTTATAAATTTCACAAATCTCTATCATGAATGATAAAAGATTATTTATCTATAAGCTTCTTTCATTCTATTTAAGATGGTTCAATGTGGAAGAAAAGGAGAAGTGACATTGCTATAAAAAGAAGTGTGATACCATCTTTTCTCTGTAGGTTCAAAACTCAGAACTAAACCTGATTCAAAATGCTAAAGACTAAAGGGAGAAGTGAGTGTCTCCATAATTAAGACCATGTCCCAGCTCTAATGCAGGCTTATTAGTTAGTCTGTCTTTAAGGTTAACTTAAAGACCAGAAATCTGACATTAAAAGCATTATGCTTCTTAAAAAGCTAAGAAAATCTGGGCACAGTGCTTTTAGATTAATACTTACTGACAGTTTGAAATGTCATAGTATACAAATCCAAGTACATAATTTCTCCCTAATAATTCCAAATATTTTAGAGATCCTTTAATTTTTTAAGAAGTCTAGAAAGTTTAAATGATAACTAAAGAAGATTTGCTTGTACTTCAGGATCTGGGAAATCCACCAGTTACTCTTTCATGAATAATATGTGTGTTTATATCACTGTCTGGCTCACATTTCAGACAAGGTTCACAAGCCTCCTTTAAAGAAAGATGGGACCATTTCTTTTTGCAACTGATTTAATGAAAAAAACTAGCAACATACCCCTCCTGTGCATACAAATAGTAAAAAGTTTCCCCAGTCAACTTCAGTGCTAAGTTCTCTTCCCACCACTTTTCCTAGACAACATCACAGTCTTTGACTCTATTACATGTACATTGCTTTTGAACTCTTTGAGTTATCTGCTTTCTGATATTTCAAAGAAGACAAATGTCTTGCTAACATTCTATCTACTGCATGTCAGTAGTTACCAAAGCAATATGTAAATAATTTCATTTTCATTTCAATGCTAAAAATTTAGGATATGCTTATGTCACAGCCAAACATAAGAACAATATGTTGTTTCTGAGTATATTCATCTGCTGTTTGTCCTTGAATTGTTGTCTCTTCACTAAAACATCCTTGATTTGTTTGTACAACTGTAGCAAAGAGGGATCTTAATGACTGCAGTAAGACAAACTAAGAATATAATTGATACACAAGTCAGTGCAGGATAAAAAATTACTTTCCAGCTTCTAGAACTTCATTGCTCAGTATATGATGAGATGTAGCATAAAGAAAATATTGATAAGTATTTAATATTTCTGAGCACTATTGACAGCAATTAATCATAAAACATGGAATAGTAGCATTGTGCAGTAATCCAAATGCATGTTTAGTGTCCTTCAAAACCAGACTTTTGTGTGTAATTTTTTCCCATTTACTTTTACATGTCTTCAGTTATTCAGTTTCCACATATGCACATATGTGTGCATTTGGTTACCAAGGACAGAAAGCCCAACATAGGATGATTGTTGAAAATATGGGTTTTTTTCTACCTTTTACCAGAAGCTGTGGCAGGTGGTGCTATAACTTGCAATACTTCCACACCTGTCTCTGACAGAGCAGATTAATTTGTTCATGTCTGTACAACACTTTGAAAGCAGTCAGTGATTGCATTAGTCCTATGTATTACTAGAATAGCCTTAAATATGTTCAGTGGCTCTGCATCAATTTCCCTTTATGTCACTCTCTAATTGATCTTGGTCTTCCAATAATTTTCTTAATGTCTAATGTAATATTCACATTTTGTGGATTTTGTTCACAACAGGATGATTGGCTGAAAATTCTCACCTGTTTGAAAGATATTTTTCGAATGATAAATACCCACATAAAAACTGGCTAACCTTTAGCAGTAGGAACTTAAATAGCAGCTTAAAAATTTTCCTATTATGAAAGTATCAAAATAATCTCAAATATAGATTTGTTGGCATAGACACAAGAGATACTGTATATAAGTTATAAAAGTCTAACTCTTAGATGGTGTTCAAGGTTTACCATGTTTTTAGCAAACTGTTTGCAAGCTAGAGAAGGTTAGCTATTCAATCCCTACTTTGACATACTTCCTCAATGATTTTTTTCCTTTCTCAATGTACTTATTAATCCTCTTACTATGTAAGTATTTAATCACCTTCACCTTTCTTTTTTGATAACTTGAGGCATTCATTTTGTAGCAATGTCTTTATAATCCTTACACGTATGGCATATTCACATGCAAATATGAATGTAAATATTTATATGGTCAAATAGCATTGGATTAAAGAAATGTGACTATTTTTTCCCTCAAAATGTGACTGGCAGTGAAATCAGAAATCTAAAAAGAAAAGACTCAGACTGACGTGCAAAGTATAGAAGAGGCACCTTTATTTCCTGTCTTGTCCTTGGTGCAAAGGTGCATAAAAGTGTTCTCCCTTGACACATCTGTGAACACAAGAAGCAGCAGACAGAATATCCACTGCTTTCTGGTCTATTTTCAGGATATCCGATCCAAGCAGGTATCTTCCTCCGTTTCCAAGGTGAAGAGCTTTTGGGGTCAGCAGGGGAAGGCAGGTAGGCAAGGAGGACAGGGGTTTTTTTGATGGACATGCATTCTGACAGCAGAGCTGTCACTTGAGTATTTATTTCCTCCTACTTGCTCACTGCCGGTCTGATTGAAAATCCTCTGCACGAGCTTTTTCTGCCAGTGTAGCCTGATGTTTTCTACAATCCTGTACTCTCTCCTCAGCTTTCCCCCTAGCAATATTTCCTGTCAATCTTTTCTATGTTTCTTCAACTAACCACTTCTTGACAAAATCTTCATAGGAAATAAACAGAAAATGAGTAAACAGAAGAATTAACACATTTTTTCCCCCATGTGATTAGTGTGCTTTCTCTTTTTTCTTATTTGTCTTTGCTTTTAGAATAATTTTTTAGTTCTTGTTTCCACAGATTTCTTAATTTGCCATGTTTGCAATGATGCATACCACAAGGTGGGAAGAATTGAACTCAGGCAAGTTCAAAGTAGAAACGCTAAAGAGCTGCAATGTGGTAGGATCATCAACTGTATAGAAACACGCAGAAACCTTTGATCTAACTACAATTCTAAGGTAAAAGTCAATACTTTGATCTAGGTAAAGTGCTACAATCATCCAAGAATTTCTGTACATCCTTCTTCCTTTTAATAAAATTTGAAAAAATATTGCAGAAAATGGTACAATAGTCCTAAGACTTTTTCCAGTCCATGAAATTACCTACATCAAAGAAAAAAGATATATTTTTAGTTCAATTCTGTTAAAGGTTTCTACTGCAAATGCAAGTAGCATCTCTCATAGTATGAACAATCTGTGTTTCCCAGCAATTAGGCTTACTGCAAATTGTTGAGGTTGTGGGAAAAGGAGAGATCTAGGTGCTTCCAGTAGAGAAGCTGATTAAATATACTGCCTTATTTCTGTACTTTCTCTAATGCTTGAGATAGCCAGTGAAGCTGAAACAGATAAGTTAATAAATTTATCAAATTTGATGGGGCTTCTCAAAACATAATTAAACTAAAAATGTTGCCACAAATTTATACTCTAAATGGGAAAAAATGTAAGTCCAATAACAGATTTTTTTCTTTTGCTATTATCAGTACTTACTTGATGTGTAATCTAGTATTCATAGATGTAAGGAGCTGATTTTGCTAAGTTACACCTCCCCTAATCTAAGAGATTTTAATGGTGTAGGTTTGTTTGGTTTGTTTGGGGTTTTTTTTCAAAAAATTAATTTTCGTGTTCTCCCCTTTCTTTTTTTCCAGGTGAAGTTTTGATTTATAGTCCCAGAGAATCATCACATCGATTGCAGAAGTACAGGCTCTTGACCTGACGTCTTCCAGGTACTCATTCCTTTCTCTACCTCTCCATGTTTATCTTGCACTCTAGCACACTGACACAGTTTCTCTATTGTCTTCTTATTTCAGATGTTTGAGGTGACTTGGCAAGTCGTTTTGAGTATTTTATTGTCTCTGCTTCAGACAGCTACACAAGTGTCCATCTTTAAACTTAGACATAAACTCCCAGACATTGCATTCTTAGCAGCTCCTTTAACAGATTTTATATTTTCTCAGTTGTAAACAGAGGGTTTCCTTGTAGCCATGATTGTTTTCAAGCTTTTTCTCATGCTCAGTCACATGTCCTCCTCCTTCTAAATATATATTCAATATGATCTCAAATAGATCAAGTTTCAAAATCACTTTTATAGAAAAATAATATTAAAAAATATATAGTTTCTCATGAAAAAATAACACAAAAAATCATGATATAAGAACCCAAACCAAGCGTACTTTGGATAAGAGCTTACTTTGAAATCTCTTCCTCTGAAAATATCTTATGAACAAATGAGGAGGGAGGGAGCAGGGGATTATATGGAGTTATGCATGTATTTAATAACTGTGGTGAACCACTACCAGGAAGATTTCAGAGAGCTATGGAAATAGGAGTCACTTCTGGATTTCCCAGCAGGGCAGGAATGGTCCCTAGAGTGCCATGTCTACTGCTTTCCTTAGATAAGTTTTGTATTTTTTAAAAGTTTTTAATAGATATCTATGAGAGGATGTCAGACTGCGGCACTAAGCTTTGTCTAATTATGTCTATAAAGTGGCAGTTTGCAGCCTCTAGCTCAAAAGCTGGAAGAGACTCAGGTGGGCATATTTCTTCCAAGCAGTACAATGGAGGTAGAGTCCTCCAAGATGGATAAACTTGTCCAACCCATCTCGACTCCCACTTCCAGGGCAGTTTGGCTATGCCCAGTGGAATGACATATGTCTTCAAACCTTCCAAAAGTTGTCCACCCTCAGCAGGTATGACAGGGAAAGGATCCCATTTTCCATGCTTGCCTGAATGCCTCATCTCTGTGTCCATTTGTGTCAGGATTGATGGCTTTGAGAATGAATGCAAAGATCGAATTGTTTCAATACTGCTGTGTCAGCCAGTTCTCAAACTTCAGCACTGTCCTGAGCCGGGGATGTGTCCTTGGTGGGTGCCCCACTCAAATAAAAGCCAAACAGCAGTATACAGGGCCCTACACATTCCTCTATTTTTTTACTGCAGCCTTCTCTTTAAAGGAAAATAAACAGATTGTCTTAAAAAACTCTCTGAATTCATCATCTATAAAACTTAAGATGCCTATGGATGATATAAATACTAAAATATTAGTTTGTCAGGTAAGATTTATTTCATTAGTCCTTAGATATTTAACATTCCATATAAGAAACTAATTAGCACAAAGGTAGCCTCTAGTACCATGAGAAGGTGTTGGGTTTTCCACAACCAATAGAGATGCCAAGCACATTTATTGTACTTCAGTCTGTTTTTTACTCAGTAAAGGTTAACAAAATCATTTTTCCCTGTATGTATTTTGCATCTTGAAATAAATTAAATGAAAATACTTGGTAAGTTGTCTGCCTAAAAGTTTCTTACCTTAAAGGTATATATCCTGCATTGCAGTGTGCTGGGGATGTTTAAATATGTTGCTTACCCTGCAACACTACTTAACCAAAAATTGGTTGGGACCTAAGAGTAGAAGAAGGTGCTGATTACATACACCTTTGTTGCCCACTGCTTGAATGCTGGTTCTTAAGCTTTTTTTTTTGAACATACTGTACAGTTTTTCACAGAGGATAGAAGTGGAAAGAGGGGAGATGAAAGGTTGTTTGATAAAAAATATGTTCAAACATGGGCAAACAGGCACTTTTATCTTTTACTATTTACCTGTGTGAGACCATTCTGTTGTACAACAGCATTTGGGGTTTTCATTCATTTTCCATAGGGGGGATATGCATTATATCTTGGCATACACATGTATAAAATCCGTATGTTTTGATGATTCTCTTGTGGAGAATCACCTTATAGGTGTACTCATGAAAATCAATCCAAGAAATTGATATTTGCTGATTTTGAAGTGTAAGCTTCATTTGCTCTGTACTGACCCCTGGGAAAAAACAAAAAAACAAACAAACAGAAAACAACCAAACCCACAGCATCCAAATTGTGACATTATTAAATATTGCAGATTAGCTGAAAATTTTATTTCCAGATGTGATTGTCTTTTGACAACAACTGAGTTTTTAAATTTTCTAAATTTTTGCCAGGTGGCAAAAAGAACAACATCCAAAGATTTTGGACTCAGGGACTGATTTTTGTACTGCAGTATTTATCAGCCAGATTTGTGTGTTTCAGTTGGTTGCTAGTTTTGAGAAGATAAATATAATGGATACTTCCAGCAATTTGAAGTCAATATCTTTAATAAAACTCTATATGTCATAAAATTAAACAAACTGAGCATAGCAATATGTGAAATGGCATAAACAGAATATTTTCAAGTGGTTGTCAGTCATAGTGAGTTTAGAAATGTTTCAATTATTTATACTTTCATTTCACTGATGTTGTAACAAATCATGTAATATTTGCTACATTATAATTGTTACTTCTTCATTTAAAATATATTTTTAAAATGCTAGTTTACATGAGAGGGAAGGATCCATCTGTACTTATTCCTTTTCAGTCGCACACTAAATTTCACAGAAAATTTCAGTATTTATATGATGAAAAGATTCCAAAGTTCAATTCAGGTCTAACATACTGAATGAAGAAATTCTACTGCTGCCAGAAGTTACTAAGATGTAGGTTAATTAAGTTTGTATTTTATGTTGCTTACAATTTCAGGAAAGAAATGAGAATTTAAGGGTTTGGTAACTGCCTCTTATAAAACCCAAAATGTGTAAGAGAAAGAGGTGAAAAATGAAGGAAAAAAATCATAACAGCTGAGCACTATCAATTCCTTCAGAAAGTTAATGCACTTATTCCAAAAACCTGTCTGTTCTGTGCACGTTGAGCTCTTGGTGCAGAATGAAGTAATTTAGTCATGCACAGCAGTGTTATTCTCCTCTAATAGATCTGTAATTGGTTGGAATAAAACCATACAATATTAATCTAATAAGAGTTATAAATCAGCCATTCCTGTAAAAAGTAAGGATAAATATTATTCTCTCTTTGAAAAAAACTATAAGTAAATTAATGTTTTAATTAAGAAATAAATCAATATCCAGTCCAAAATAATAAAGACTATCTACAAGTCTTCATGTATTTATTTTAATATGGCTTATTTGAATTTCATACTTGTGAAAAGAACTTTAGTTTTCTAGCATTCACAAAGAAAAAAATGCTTTTATTGAAGTTTATAGTTTACACTCAAAGAAAAATACCTAGAAACATTACAGGCAACAGATGATAGATAGATAGATAGATAGATAGATAGATAGATAGATAGATAGATAGATAGATAGATAGATAGATAGGTAGATAG